>CAIGQQ010031496.1:4943823-4965138 GCA_903798035.1 Danio albolineatus
CATCCATTCGTCTGTCTGAAATCTATCCATCTGTCCGTCTGAAATCCATTCATCTGTCTGTCTGAAATCCATCCATCTGTCTGAAATCCGTCCATTCATCCGTCTGACATCCATTCATCCGTCCGTCTGAAATCCATCCATTCGTCTGTCTGAAATACATCCATCTGTCTGTCTGCAATCCATCCGTCTGTCTGAAATCCATCCATTCGTCCATCTAAAATACATCCATCCTGTCAGTCTGAAATCCATCCATCCATCTGTCTGAAATCCATCCATCCGTTCATTTGAAATCCATCCGTCTGTCTGAAATCCGTCCATCTGTCTGTCTGACATCCATCCATCTGTCTGTCTGAAATCCATCTGTTTGTCTGAAATCCATCTGTTCGTCTGAAATCCATCCATCCTAACATTTATCAAAATATTTACGAAAGGGGTGATTTTAAAAAAATAAAATGAAAGGCGCACATGAATAACATTTACAATCATAATATGGATCTGTCTGGGACAAAAATTGAAGCAAGGTGTACATGGACAACGAAACCAACAGAGACATTCTAAAATAATAATAAAATAATTATAAAATAAATAATCAAAAAAAAAAAAAATTAATTAACATACAATAGTCTTGTAAAAAAATCAGTTCAGTCTATCTGCAAAAATAAAAATAATCTTTTGACAGCACTGTAAGTATTATTATTATTATTGTTGTTGTTTTTGTTGTTGTTATTGTTATTATTGTTATTATTATTATTGTTGTTGTTGTTGTTAATGTTGTTATTATTATTATTATTATTATTATTATATGCACATGCACAGAACTTTCCAGCTTTGGTTTTCAGTCTTCAGTCTTTATCTCACTGTTCTTATACCAATTTTTACTGAGCCTTATTAATTCTGACTGAGGGTTTTTTGTAGATCTCATGTGGTCATGCCATTGGCCCATGAACATTTCCTGAACATTTTTATAACTGTAACAAAAGACAAATCAATCATAAGTTAATGTTAAAACAGCTATCATAATATTATTTAGCAATATGTGGCTCTTTTTGGATTCTCGCAAGCTATAGAAATGACAAATGTAAAACAGGAAGAACATTGGGACCATTGTTTTTGTTTACATCCCTCGAAATGGTCTATTGGGCTTTTGAACAGTGATCAGAAAGCAGCGCTTCATGTGAGCTGACTTACTGAGAACTAAACTTGATGTCTTTTTTATTATTGGTTAAATTGATAAAAAGAACCAATTCGTAAGACAGTTGTTCATGAATTGGACCACGCGTTGTGCTAAATCTTTTCAATTCAGGACAGTGTAACAAAGTTTTGACTGATGGATTTATTTTTAAATGTAATGACGGTGAATCTTGCATTATTTCTGCACCATGCAGTCATCTCTGATCTCATCATATCCAGTCAATACTTACGTAACGTCTCTTGCTGTCCAGGAAGCACTATTCTCAGTTCTCTATTTTCCACAGATTCCTCATTGTGAAATCAAATCAGACTTCGTCTCGAGACGTTGCTTTAATGGGCTTAAGAACTTGAAGAGGCATATTAGTTTCACGCTCTTGTTTTTGACGTATCTGTTTATATTTAGTCTCCCTGACATCCTCTGTCAGTTTGCACAGAGACTCTTTCTTTCAACCCCGAGCTTTTGTGCATCTGTTTCTTGCTGTCCCACAGACTCCGAACAGCCGGAAGCAACTCTCTCTCTCTCTCTCTGATACTGGCATCATCTTTGTGCATTGAGATTATCCATCTGGCCCTTAATTAATGAGACTTGTCTTAATATGATTAAGCGAATAGCTGAATTTGTTTAGCCAGTGCCGGTCACGGTGATCCATTTAGTTTAATTCCAAATGATGATCGTTCTGAAACTGGAAGCATGATTGTTGATCTAGTTATAGTGTCGTGCATCCATAAGCTGGTCGGCTGGATATGGTGGCAACTCTTGATTAATAAAGGGACTAAGCCAAAAATTAATGAATGAATGAGAAAGTCTGTTTATTGAAAATTTATTTAATATTAGCTAGAATAACCACAGTTTTTATTATTTTTTATTATTTTTTAAACATTTTAAGGTCAATACTATCAGCCCCACTTAAGCAATATTTGTTTTCAGTTGTCTACAGTAGTGGTCCCCAACCCTGGTATGGCACCAGGCTGTACCAGAAATCATTAATTATTTCTGTTTTGTTTATTATCTCAATCTGAACGATGTTATTTTAAAAAATCTTTTATTTTGAAAAAGGACTGTATTCTCTAGGTCGATGTTTCTCAACTGGTGGGTCGGTCGCGGGAACATTTTTAGTGGGTCGCGGAGTGTGTGTAAAACATTAGTTTTTAACTTATTTCGCTTATACCGGACTTTTATTTTGAAATGCTCATACCGGACTTTTATTTTGAAATGCTCATACCGGACTTTTATTTTGAAATGCGTATACCGGGCTTTTATTTTGAAATGCGCAATTGTACTTTGCAATATTTGTATAATTTGATACATTTTGTCCAATGAAATCAATAAAAAATTGTTTATTTGTAAGTCTTGGTGATTTTCTTATGATTTATCTGTCACTACTTGTGTATGTTAACAAATAAATACAAATTAATTCATTATAATTCCTAAAATTAAAATATAGTTCCTAAAAATTTGGGTCGCAACTTTGACCATGTAAAAATGTGGGTCCCATGGCCAAACCAGTTGAGAACCACTGGTCTAGGCTACATCCCATGGTTACATCTCGGTCACTTGAGCGCCAAAATGTTACCCACAAGCAGCAAAATTTGTAAGAAACAGCTTGGAAAGTTTCTTTGCGAAGAGGAAAGGGCTCAGTGAAGGACCCACGAACCCGTTTGTAAACAAATCAGGTGAATCCAGCATCTCTGTGCAGGAAGATCAACTGCTGGAGATTGCAAATGACAGCATCTCTACACATATCGCGTCTTTTCCATGTGCAGGTTTGCCATTTCCAATTGGGACTGGCTTGTGTAACGCCCGATTCACACTAGGCTTCAGCGTCAAAGCTTGACAGAGGGCAAGTCTGAAGTTGAAATGAATTAATTAATGAAATTAGTCTGCAATTGACTCCTGTCTGAGCTGGAGTATTTGCATAAAGCAATCCGATTGGTTGACGCTTCCACTGGCGCTTAAAAGTTTGAGAAATTCCCAACTTCTGCAGCAAGCAATGCCGCTCAAGCGGCACAAACGGATCCACAATTCAATTCAATTCACCTTTATTTGTATAGCGCTTTTACAATGTAGATTGTGCCAAAACAGCTTCACATAGAAGGTTATAGTAAATTGATTGTCGACAGCGGCGAGGAAAAAAAACTTCACCAATTGGCGAAAATGAAGAATTAAAAAAAACCTTGAGAGAAACCAGGCTCAGTTGGGCACGACCATTTCTCCTATGGCCAGACGTCATGTGCAGAGATGCAGTCTAGGCGCCAGAGGCTGGAGAACTCGAGGCTCGTCTGTCCTTGGAGGGTCACAGGAATCAGTCTCATCACAATTCAGTTTGCCAACTCTTGATGTCACCAGTTCAAAGTGAATAGGAAGTGTTGACGCTGATGCCCTGTGCGAATGGGGCGTAACACCTGATTTACACAAGGCTTCAGCGTCAACGCTTGTCGGAGGGCATGTCTGAAGTTAGGACTGATGCGATCATGATAGCAGCATCAGCCAATAAAATTAGTCCGCAATCGGCTACTGTCTATGCTGGGGTATTTGCATAAAGTGATCTGATTGGCTGATGCCTCCATTGGCGCTTGAAAAGTTGAGATATTTCTGCTGAAAGCAATGCCACTCAAGAGGCGCAGACGGATCCACAATTCAGTTCGGCAATGCTTGACGTCACACATTCAAAGTGAATGGGAAGCGTTGATGTTGACGCCCCGTGTGAATGTGCTGTAAGCAGCAGAACACGCTCGTACCCTCCAGGTGCACCCAGTTGAATACATTTTCATGCTGCAAGCACACCATGAGTCACGAGACAAGAACTGACCGATCAGCTTTATACTTTATATGCAATATACACATTTCGGTAGACTAATTATCTCTAATTATCTAAATATCTCCAATTATCTAGACCAGGGGAGCCCAAACTTTTTCTTGTGAAGGGCTAAAATCCAAGCTTGATTGAGAGCTGTGGGCTGCAAGTAAACAGACACAAAGGTGATTTCCTAATTTATTGAATAATACTTAAAAATAAATAGGAAAAATTACTTGGAAATTGGAATTATTTTAATGAACCTATTACAAAAAAACCAAAAACATAAAAACAAATAAATTTAAACAAATAGAGTTCAATGCCAAAATCACTAGTCATGCCGAACCATCCTTTGCCTTGATTTGCACGTTGATGTCTTCTGCTTTGTCCCCTACTCGTTAAGTGACAGTATGTACATTTAAAAAAAATCTGATTCATTTACAGTATTTAATTAAAAAAAATTAATTTCAGTTTGCTTTTTGTCACTCATTACATTAAAACAGAAATGAGAATCTCTGTTGAAGTCATTCCCCAACCCTTCATTTTCCCTCTGGCGGGCCAAATCAAAGGATACAAAGGGCCAACTTTGGCCCGCGGGCCCTGGTTTGGGCATCACTGATCTAGACAAACAGACTGCAGTGCTTTTTAATTATCTACATAAATAAAACTTGTATCAGAGTTGCAGAAATGTTTTGTCAGCTTGTCATCCTCTGATGGTTGATGGTTGCCCAGCACAACCGGGCCGCTGTAAAATTGTCAAGCGTTGACTGGTCCGCAGTGATTAACAGTGTTGGCGACCACTGGTCTACAGAACAAACCTTTGTTATACAATGGCTTGCCTAATTACCGTAACTTGGCTAATTAACCTAGTTATTCCTTTAAATGCCACTTGAAGCTGAATACTAGTGTTATGAAAATATATATCTAGTCAAATATTATGTACTGTCATCATGGAAAAGATAAGAGAAATCAGTTATTAGAAATGAGTTATTAAAACTATTATGTTTATAAATGTGTTGAAAAAAACTTCTTTCAGTTATATAACATAAAATCGAGGGGGGGAGGGGTTAGGTTAATAATTCTCGCTTCAACTGTACATGCAACTCTGAGGTGGAACACACCTCATTTTCAGAGCAACACCAAATACCTGTGGTGGAAATATTTTATGCTGTGGTATACTGAGAGAGAGAGTGAAACCAACAAAGGCATGATCGAAAGAAAAGGAGAGTAGACAGACATGCAGCACTAGGACCAGTGTGAATATATGCAGGACTATGAACATTTGTCTAAATATACATGCTGTTTAAACAAAATGGATGCAGTGATTGGTCATTTGTATTTGGTTTGAGTATATGTCAACCAGTTCCTTTTTCTGAGTAAAAAGTGTAGATCACACACACGTACACGCACAAACACACGTGCTGATACCTTGCAGAGGAACATTTGCACCAGCTTCCTGTTGGCAAAAACAGGAAGATCAGTGCGGTTTCAGAAAGAACATGCAGATTATATTAAAACTCAAACGTTTCCATTGTGGTCTACAACAGACTGTTGCTTGTTTTTGAACATTTAAATCTATAATGGAGGCTAGCATGTGTTCTCCATTTCTGATTTACTCTCTACTTTTGTGTGTGCGCGTGTGTGTGTGTGGGCATGCGTTTTTATGATCTACATTGAACTTATTTAGGATGTGGTAAAATAGCAATAGTACCATCTTCTCCCGTGCTTTGTAGGAAACCTATTATGTGACTTTTTGCTAGATGTAAAACAAGTCTCTGATGTCTATAGGGTGCTTCCACACCTCTATTTAGTTCGGTTGAATCGCACTAGAGTTAGGCCCCGTTTACACTAATGCGTTTTCGTTTTAAAGCGCATAAGTTTTGCTACGGTTACACCATCTGTCCACAATGCGCCAGAGTTTTCGAGCCCCAAAAACGGAGCGTTTTGGAAACGCTAGAGAGGCCGTTTTCATTTTAAAACTTTGCTGCTCCGTCTCAGCGTGGATGGGGGAAACGGAGACATTTGAAAACGGAGGCGTGGCTGCTGAGATTTGCTACTTGATTGGGGCTTTTGGGTCATTGCGTATCCTTCCCTTATTCGTCAAGCCCCTATCACATGACTATAACACCATCGGAAGACGGCAGACCAGCCTTCACTGTAAACAACAACATGGACACAGAAATGTGATCGTTGTTTGCACTATTGTCCGTTTTAGGCGCCATTGTGCAGTTAAACTCTGCTTTTTTTACTACAACAGCTGCATATATTCACAAGAGGCAAGCTATTGTTCAATCACTCGCTAATCGTTTTATATTCATTTGTTACTTTAAGTAACAACTCGACCTCGTCGTCTGTCCACAAAAAGACTTCTCTTGCTTTCTTTACCATCGCATTCATCGTTCAACCAGCGTTTGTTGACTAACAACAACCAAATACAGAGCCAGACACATGCGTCCTGTTTATACTTGAACGCGCATGCCCAGAGTGCGCGAATGGTCACGTGATATATGTTTTTGGTGGAGTAGTGTGGACGGAGATATGTTCAGAAACGCTGGGTGAAACGCTAGTGTGGACGCGGATCGTTTTCATGCTAAAACGCAGTTTTAAAACTAAAATGCACTAGTGTAAACGGGGCCTTTTCCCTCTTGGTGCTGTTCGTTTGGGCAGGTGTGAAAGTGGTACTCGAGTGCGCACCAAAAGTGGACCAAAAAAGCGTACTAAGACCTACTTGAAGAGGTGGTCTCAGTACGCTTTCAGACAAACCCTGGAGCGGTTAGTTTGTGGTAAGAATGTGATCCGAACTAAAACAGACCCAACCACAAAAAGTACTGCGCCTTTTTGGACTAATCCAGCTGCCGTAGTCCGACGCGCTGTCCTATCTTATGGGGTTTGGAAGAAAAATATTTGTTCACAGCGCTTTACCAACAGTTTTAAACAGAGAGAGAGAGAGAGAGAGAGAGAGAGAGAGAGAGAGAGAGACATTACCTGTTGGATCATTGGAAATATTTCCGGAAGATGACCATGTCGCAGTTTAGCTACCCACTGTAGTCAATATACAGTATATTGCAATATATATACAGAATTTATCCCCAGTCTTGTTCTTCAGCAATCTACACGTTCACAACAGGAGATTCGTCAGCTGTTTGTTTAAGGAAGGATCAGAAAAGACTATTGATGTATGGGACTTTGCAGAGCTTCACAGGAACTTTACAGTGCACAGTTCATCGACCAGTTTCTTCCTCCATTTCTCAAGTGTAAGTACATTACACATTAAAATGGTTGCCTCATTGTTTTCTCTAGCTTGCAAATTATGTATTTTATTGTGTTTTGTTACTTGTAACCGCTTGTAGTGTATCTGGTTAACTCTTTATATTCTCATGTCGCATCCAAAGCCAATAATTTAAATTGTTTACGCATTTGAATGCGTTTGTGAGCTCGCATTCCACTGCTGTTTTTTCGTTGCTATGGCCTCATCAGCTGTTCCTATACAAGTGCGGCGGTCAAGTTTCAAAATAGTTCAGCTTTTGCCATTGTGTTGGGGGATTTAAATTATGGGAGTTTTCCGAGAGAAATAAGAAACCGGAGGGTGGCGGATGACGGGTCTGAAAAACGGGAGTGTTGGCATGGATGCTCACACATACACTCTGTACTCTGACTACTTCAATATTGTTGATAAGCTGTGGTGGGCATTTCTCTTGCTGAATGTTGTCGACCAATCACAACAGACTGTCATTGGTCCAATCAGCGCAGATTAGCATCGCGCTAAGGAGGGGTTTGGGAACAAATTAATCACTGAACGATTCATATGGGAGTCGCTGACATAATTACGTAATAATTAATGCATACCTTGCATGCATATCAGACTGTTGTTGGAGACCCCAAAACCAAAACCTTTTTAATGCTAAATAGGGGCTCTTTAACAATTTTTTTCAGATCGAAAAAAATTTCAACTTATTGTCAGCTATCGCAAAGTCATGAAAAACTAGGGGGTCTGGATACTCAAAGCCAGGGTCAGGAAGCACAGCATGGGAAACAAGCAAAACACTTTATAATGCCAGGTTAACAAGACTAAGCAATGAGAATGTGACGGTGTATATATATAGTCCATGTAATGAGTGAAAACGAGCTACATTTGTGTCTGTATGTGTGTGTGTCCAGATTATTGTCAGCTGTTTCACAAGTTGATAGGTGCGAAGAGTTTTGGGAGTTGTAGTTCTGCAGGAATACCGGATTAATCCTGACACATTGAAATTACTTTAATGACTCACTGATAATCTGTTCTGCAGAAACGCATAAGCTTTATCAAATAAGGTATTTTGTGAATAATTGTATTTACACAAGTTTGTTTGTGTAATTACTTAATTGCATGTTTTCAATAGGACTATTTGAGAAGTGAACGTGTATTAAGTCTGTTACTTCATAGCCTACTTTAAACCAATAATGTGATGTATTTACAAGTTGAACAGGATAATCCAGTGGGCAAAAAAATGTGGGCAGAAAATTGATTTTATCCATCTGGAACTGGTTTGCCTGTGTTATGTCAGCAGGAATGGAACATTGTTTCTAAATTGAAGCTTTGATGAAAGATTGCGAAGACAAACATGTCATTTTATGCGTGTGTATTGAGCATGAATAAGAGAAGAGTAGGTCAAGCGCGTATTTGCTTACAGGTTTTGTTCTTTGAAACATGTTGACATTTGAGGGTTAATGTAAGCATGGTGTGTCAGAGATTTGATGACTGGTGTGGATTAAGGGGGTAAGCTGTGCTCAGAGGAACACGGCCGATCGGATCGGAGATGCTGGGTTTATGTCTGATCTCCTCGGGGAGAGGTGATGCTGTGCTGCTGTTTTTAGCTTGTCTGCAAGAACAGGCAAGAAAAGGACATTTCCGAAACACCACATCAGTAGTGAGTCTTAGCGTAGTATGTAACCACATCTTACAGAGATGTTCTGAATTAAACCAGTCCATAGAGCTAAAGGGTAGGGTTGCACTCCTCCTTTTAAAATGTTTACATTTTCATACAAATGAAATCTGTACAAATTTACCACTTTTCTGACAATACATTAAAATAGTTACCTTTCCTCTTTAGATTTTGCTGATATGGCTCCTAATAGGCTTCCTCATACAGTCAATGCCTTTGACAAGAAGGCAAGTTTATTTATATAGCATAAGATACTAATAAGTAATACCATTTTAAAATCTATTCTGAATGTAACTGAGAGCCAGTGTAAAGACCTGAGGACAGGTGTGATGTGCTTGGATTTTCTGGTTCTGTTCAGAATCCTGACAGCAGCAGTCTGGATGAGCTGCAACTGTCTGACTGTCTTTTTTGGGAAGTCCAGTGAGGAGTCCATTACAGTAATCCACCCTGCTGCTGATAAAAGCATGAACAAGTTTCTCTAAGTCCTCACTGGAAACAAAGCATCTAATTCTTGCAATGTTTTTGAGATGATAGTAAGCTGATTTACTTACTGCTTTAACTAGGGCTGCATGGAACTGGAAAATATTGAATATTGCAATAATGCCACTTCTTATGATATAATTTCCTATTATTATTATTATTAATATTATTATTGTTGTTATGATTATAATTATTATGATGATTATAGTTATTATCATCAATATTATTATTATTGTTGTTGTGATTATGATTATGGTTATTATTATTATCATTAATATTATTATTATTATTATTATTATTATTTATTATATAATACCATAATTTGATATTTTTATTAGTTGTCCTTTAAAATTACACATTTATTAAACGATATAAAAATTAAGCAACTAAAATATCTTTTTGCTCTAATTAATTCTAAAAAACTGTCATTGTGCAGTCATTTAGTCTTTAACACAGTATGAAACCTCAGCAGACATGTCAGCCTGATCTCACGAGGAAATGTAACATATTTAATGTTTTGTCAGTTTAGTGGCTATTTTGTAGGAATTGTACTAGTTCAGTCGTATGAAAATGTACAATTTTTAAAAGGTTGCGTGGCACCCAACCCCACCCTTAAACCCAACCATCATTAGGGGAAAAGCAAATCATTCTAAATTGTACGAAGGAGATGAGAGCGTTGGCTTCTTCACATGGTCAATGCCTTTGGACTAGGGCTGCGTGACACTGGAAAAATATGCAGTGTTGATGAGTATTACAATAACGATATTTCTTACGATATATTTTTACGATATTATGATATTTCTTACGATAATATTTTCCGGCGCCTAGACTGCAGCTCTGCACTAGACGTCTGGCTATAGGAGAAATGGTCGTGCCCAACTGAGCCTGGTTTCTCTCTAGGTTTTTTAATTCTTCACTTTCGCCAATTGGTGAAGTTTTTTCCTCGCTGCTGTCGCCACTGGCTTGCATGGTTCGGGACTTGTAGAGCTGCGCAACGATGGATTAATTTTCAGTGTTTGGACTCTCAGCAGTGAATAATAAACCACACTGAACTGAACTTCAACACTAAACTGGACTGACACTGTTTCAATTTACTGTAATTCATGAGAAGCTGCTTTGACACAATCTACATTGTAAAAGCGCTATACAAATAAAGATTAATTGAATTGAATTGTTATTATAAATTCCTATATCATTGCTATTTTTATTAGCTATATTTTAAAATCCTTTTTTTTAGTTAATTATATTAAAATAAAAATTATGTATTTCAGATCTAATCAACTCTAAATCAGACTAAAAACTGTCAAGGTGCAAACATCAAGTCCTTAAACCACTACGAATGAGTGAAAACCTCAGCAGATATATTCAGACTGTAATTGGCTGTTGTCATTTTCCTCTGTCATCTCGATTCCTGCCATTAATGTTTATTTTCAGCTCTGGGTTCAGCTTTGTGCTCCAGCCTATAGCAGAACAGCAACTACTGGAGAGGCGGGGATAAAGAGAGTATGCCCCAACTGATAGGTCAGATTTATATAAACAATCATTCATTTATTTTCCTTTGCTTAGTCTCTATTTCAGAGGTCACCACCGCAGAATGAACCGGCAACTATTCCAGCTTATATTTTATAACCCACTACTGGGAAACACACTCATTCCCACTCATACACTACGGTCAATTTAGTTTTTTCAATTCACCTATAGCGCATGTGTTTGGACTGAGGGGGAAACCGGAGCACCCGGAGGAAACCCACGGCAAACTCCACACAGAAATGGCAACTGACTCAGCCGTGACTTGAACCAGCGACCTTCATGCTGTGAGGCAACAGTGCTAACCACTGAGCCACCGTGCTGTCTTTATATAAACAGTCAATGCATAAAATCAATAAGTTATCACATCTGCGATATGTATATTGTAAATACTATTATTACAATAACAATAATTTAGCGATATATTGTGCAGCCCTTTTTTGAACATTCAAGATGTGCTTTTACTTACTAATCAATTAAATTAATTTAAAAAAAATTATCCTCCAAAATAACTGCAGATGTTCTATTGGGAACGTATATATAATAGTGTCACATTACCACAGTTTCCCAGCTGATCCCCTGTAAACAAACGTTTCCATTTGGATTAAGCTTTGCCCTTGGTTATCCTCTTTATTAACTCCAATCTGTCTCTTGCTCAGCCGTACAATTACAATTTGACGTTCTCTCTCTCTCTTTTTTTGCGCATCAGGAGCAGGTTCTTTATCTGCTCAATCTGTTTGTCTAAACAAGCAGGAGCAGGAGCGATGGAGCCTGACTGCTGCATAAATGAAGACAATCCAGTGTGATTTATGCATACCGTGCACCTTCAGACGACTGTCTTAAAGCCTCAGTTCAGACTCCAGAGTGGTTTGCATGGAGGTCTGGATAGAGTATATGCATAGCTATCCCCTACCGATAAACTTCCGCTGAAAGGATAAGACTATAGAATACACAACACATGTTACTCTTATAGTTTTAATTGGGGAAAAGTGTAACAGTCAATATGGTGAATGAAGACTTCCCTTAAAGGAGACAATCATCAGTCGATATAAACCGAGGATTCTCCAAGGGAGGGACCCGGACCAGATGTGAGTTTCTGCATGAATTGAATGTTTTGAAATTAAACTAAAGAGACAGTTGATGTTTAATTTTATTGGTGATTCCTCATATGAAGTTTTACTATGCAATTTTGGAGAATTCAACAGAACAGAATACCCAATCATACTGACCGAGAGGCATTTCAAAGATGGTCGCCGAGTGAAATGACTTACCTTAAAGGGACCTTGCGAAACATCTATGTGTGTTACGGATTATTTATTTTCTTCTTCTTCTTCTTCTTATTATTATTATGATTATAAGTGTTTTGTAGTTTATTAATTTATGTTTCATTTCTTTGAGGATAACTCCGCCTTGCACCTGCGGCTCATTATGATTGCCGGCCTTTAAAAGCGGAAGCCGAGTGAGCATCTGGGTGGCTCTTTGTTTTCCAGCACGTGTCTGACTGATCCTCCCGATCTTCTCTCTGTTGGGAGCATGACCCATACTTGTTGAGAAGCTCAACTTCTTGTCCTGATGAAGGTCTGATTTTTGTGCGCGTCTTGTGCAGCCACTGCTGAGGAGCCATGCTGGTGTTGTTAATCTCTCTTCATTTAAATCTCCGTTGATCTATTTGTTTTTGCTTGTGTTTTACGTATGTTTCTTAAGTAATTATTTAAGTCATATTATTGTGTTAAGTCTTTATATTTCGTTGCCATTTTATTTTGAGTTAGGACACATTATTCTCTTTTATTCTCTAAATAAATAAGAGAATTGTGTATTTTGAGTTGCGTGTCCTTTTTATGTTGCCAACCCCTCCCTAGACGAGCCTTTACAAACTGGGGTTCGTAACATGTGACTATTATGAATTTCATACAGGTCCTTTTACAGCATCAATGTTGACTAAAATACAGCCAGTTAAATAGACTTAAGCATTCATTTAGTTGTTTAAGCTTAAAACGAGATGACAGATCATGTAGACGTGAAGACCTTCATTAGCAGCAGTAGACTAGTGCAGAAACTCCATTGATAAAATAAATATCTGTATTTTAAAGACATGGTTTAATTTAATGCAGTGCTTCTTGTACATTCTGAGAATCACTTTATATCATCTATCAATCAGGCAGTGAAGATTGTTGATTTTCAATGAAAACAGACTGGGAATTCACCGAATATTCGGCCGCCGAAAATGGTTCAAAAAGTTACTTTTGGCACCAAAACAACACGGCTGAAACAGTATATTGTGACGAATTTAATGCAGTGCTTCTTGTACATTCTGAGACCCACTTTATATTAAATATCAATCAGGCAGTGACGATTGTTGATTTTCAATGAAAACAGACTGGGGATGCACCGAATATTCGGCCGCTGAAAATGGCTTAAAAGCGACTTTTAGCACCAAAACAACACAGCCGAAACAGTATATTGTGATGACACAAACAGCAACCGTGGCCTGCACGTGCATGGTTACAAAATAGCTATAATGATATGCAACTTAAGAAAAATGATTTAAATTTGGTTTGTAGTCCTAGCCCAGGAGCAGCACGATGGCACAGTAGGTAGTGCTGTCGCCTCACAGCAAGAAGGTCGCTGGTTCGATCCTCGGCTGGGTCAGTTGGCATTTCTGTGTGGAGTTTGCATGTTCTCCCCGTGTTGGCATGGGTTTCCTCCGGGTGCTCCGTTTTCCCCCACAAGTCCAAAGGTATTGGTGAATTGGGAAACTAAAAAATTGTCCATGGTGTATGTGTGTGAATGAGAATGTAGATGTGTCCCAGTGATGGGTTGCGGCTGGAAGGGCATCCGCTGTGTAAAACAAATGCTGGATAAGTTGGCGGTTCATTCCGCAGTGGCGACCCCGGGACTAAGCCGAAAAGAAAATGAATGAATGAATGAATGAGTTCGAGCCCAAACAAATGTCTGTTGCATTTTTAAATCGTTTAAAGGGCACCTATGATGAAAATCAACTTAACAACAGAACTGTCTGTATGTACAGTGTGTCCACTGTCATATTGGAGTGATAAAAACCCAACAAATCTCTTTTTTAATTTCCTGACCTTAAAAAGGATCCAAATCCCAGTGATTTTGAGACCTTCTGCAACGTGATGCAGGAGTGCAGTTTTCCCCACCCCAGAATTGATTGACAGACGCCATGTTTCTGTAATAACATGTATACACACGTCCATAGAGCAATATTTTGCTTATAAACTGGGATTATTATATTGTGATTGCTGTATAAGTTTTAAATGTTTTTTAAACAGAGCATGTTTGTAATAAAGACAGTAAAATCACCATGTAATTCTTAGCCGCTATAATCACCATTGAGGCATGGTGTCAGTAAATGCTAATGTGTGTGTGTGTGTGTGTGTGTGTGTGTACTGCAAACGAAATGAGTGTGACTCATTTCAGAAAGGCTTGAATAAACCACAAACGCATAAAATAAACTTACTTGGTGTTACAAACCTCTGATGTTAGTTCAGAGTAAAATGAATAACATTTAAAAAAGTGTGGTCATTTTACAGAGTGTTGGGTGGAAACCAAAAGACACTACAACGGAACTGCAAACAAAAGTGATTTATTGTACAAAGTATGTGGCCCAAATATATTTACAAAAGGAATATTTACAAAAATGTAATAAAGTATCAAATAAAAATGAAAATAGTTCAACTCAGGAGTAAGGGGATGACAGTGAAGCCAAACAAAAGAAAGAAATATAACAAAACAATTCTAACTTATAAATAACCCCCTTACCTCACTAGAATCATGAAAAGAAAAGAAAAGAAAAAGTCTTCAGCGCCATGCGCCATATTCTTCCCTACGTTCAACTACCAAAACATACAATAAATACAAAAGGTGGCGTTCACTCCTTACCTGATGTCTTAAACATTATATTTCCTACGTGTGTGCAAAATGGAATTCGTACGACATCTTCCCTATCCCCTTACTCAGAGGAAAAGTGAACTCACAATGCTCAGGTTTGTCAGAAAAGAGCAAGGCCAAAAGTAACAAACAAATCAAACGAAATAAAAATGCACAAAAATCACAAAAACTTCAAAAAGGGCAAAAAGGATACAAAATAATTTTACCCAAACGAAAGTTCAGCAAAAATAACGAAAATAAGGCAAAATGCAACCAACACACGGCTACAGCCGTAACACTTGGTTTTATGACTAATGAGCTGTATTTCAGCTTTATCCGTGTCTGTCTTTGTCATTGTCCATATCGAGGTTTTAGTTATGATACTCCCAAAATCATTTCGCATAAATCCACAGATTTTTAACAAAATTCCGCGCAGAAATGGACCCTTTTCACAAGCCTGTTATGACGCGTGTAACGGTCATCATAATCTTAAATCCTTAAAGGGCCACGAAACCCCCCAGTCTCAGCGTGGTGTTTTCACACCTCTAGTTTGGAAAAGCTCAGTAAAGTGGGTGTGTCCAGCTCTGTTTAGGTAGGAGTGTCGGGGAAGGGGAAAGAGGGAAGGTTTTGCATAAAAATGGGAGTTTCCATTTGTGCACGCGCTCATTTTCACACAGACTGTGTTTACATGGACATCAGTAATCAAATTATTTGCCAAATTATTAATTTGTTGACTTTAACGGCACTTTCTCTTTATTTTCGGATTGGCGTGATGGGCAGGGCTTCTGTCTATGGCTTGGTGACTGTAGCTTTATTGCTAAATGGCTAACAGGTGTTTTATAGAGAGAATAACTGTTTTATGTGCTTTATGAAGGCTGATATTCCACTGATAGTCTACTGATGAAGGCTGATAGTCCATTAGATTATTTCAGAGGTGCACCAACTCTGTGAGCTCATAAACTCCTCCAGAAACTGTACCTGGATAATGGAAGCTTTCAGCGGTGCTTCTGACTGAGCCGAGCCGAGTTTTCCCTCAGGACAATAACAACAGGCGCTACGTCATAATCACACCCCCACAAGAGCAAGCTCCTGCATTGGTTAACGCGGCGCGAACGTCCGCTGAAGCTCATTTTCATTTCTTTTTCAAACTGAAGCGATTCGCGCGAATTGCGGCATTAAGCGTGTCAAACGTGCGGCGCCATTCGCGCGTATCGCGTTGCAGGATGCCTATTCGCGCCTTTGAATTGACTTAGCACGTAAATCACTTGCGCTTGATGCGTCTTCCGCAACTGCTGTAAGGTACAATCTTCGAAGCGATCATGAATATTAATGAAGCTGCGCTGCTCACACAATAGAGCGCTCTGGTTGGTTTGAACCAAGTCTATCTCATGAATTAATGCCGAACACGCAGAGACGTCAGAACGTGCTGGCCGGGACAGACGTCCACTCTCCACACTGGAATATACGCAAGAATTTCATCGGCGTGACGCAGCTTCAAAAATTCGTTTCAAACCGGAAGAACGAATTTGCTCGAAATAACGCAAAAACAACCAATTTTCACTTTTTAGTCAATTATATGTGTCCTAATAGTGTTTATAGCAGCGTGGGACACATATATGACTGTCAACAGCTCAAAAAATGTGTTTTGGTGTTTTATGGCCCTTTAAGAGTTTTTAATATTCTGATTTTTTAAACATATGAACATTTCTATGTATCTATGTTTGTATTATATCATCTTTGCTTCAAATTACAAAAAAACAAATTACCGCATGTGCGAGGCATTTCTAATACAGTGTCTATGGGACAGGACAGTAAATTAGATGTTATCCTCTCCTCTGGCTACCGTCATCAGTCTCAAACTATTTTTTTCCTTTTTCTAAAAGTCTTTATAACACCATCCTGGAGTTTTTCTTTTATTATTTGAGCAAATAACATTGGAAAAAAATTATTTGTTGTACTCTCCCATTCACTGCGCTCTGAGTTTTCCCAACTATGACGACTTCCGCTACCGAGAAACCCGGAAATGTGAAAAGGGTCTATAGCAAAAAATGTCCGCAGATTCCGTCTGGCCCTAGTAATAACCCATTATTGCAATATTCATTCATTTATTCATTTTCTTTTCAGCTTGGTCCCTTTATAAATCCAGGGTCGCCACAGCAGAATGAACCGCCAACTTATCCAGCATTTTGTTTCACGCAGGGGATGCCCTTCCAGCCGCAACCCATCTCTGGGAAACATCCACACATTCCCATTCACATGCATACACTACAGACAATTTAGCTTACCCAATTCACCTGTACCGCATATCTTTGGACTTGTGGGGGAAACCAGAGCACCCGGAGGAAACCCACGCGAACACGGGCAGAACATGTAAACTCCACACAGAAATGCCAACTGACCCATCGATGCGGGGCACGAACCAGCAACCTTCTTGCTGTGAGGCGACAGCACTACCTACTGCGCCACCGTGTTGCCCTTGTTGCAATATGCGAAGTAAATATTTTCATAATATTTTCAAATTTATTTATTCTTTGAAATGTTATTATTAATTTATGCAATTGCAATGCCTTGATTTTAGGTTAGTAGTCATAGCCATAAATGCAATGCTACTAATAATTGGCATTGTCTATTGTCGATTTTCGGCTTTGGTTTTCTTTTTCAGTTTTCATTTTCGGCCAAGAATTTTCATTTCAGTGCATCCAAAAATCTTTAACACAACGATTTTTGTAATGGCATACAGTTTACCGGAAGCATTTGAACTGGGTTAATGAAAAATAAAAGTCCTTCTGCATATACCCCATTGTGGATTGTGGGAGTGGATGCACCACTGCAGTGCAGCATGCAGATCTGCTGAGCCGCTCTGCCTTTCTGACCCACTTTCTTTTTTCTTTTTTCTTTTTCCTCCCCGTCTTTCATTTGTTCCACTTCAGGATTCAATCCACACGCTGGAGCCGGTGGCAGAATTCATGAACGACAAGAAGAGCCTGTCAAGCCTTTCACACAGATAGAAAAAGGAGGATCAGTGGAAATCAGGGGTTTTGTGTTGTGAAAATTGATGCTGGTTGTAATCGCTGACGGTCATCTTTCGTCTTCAGGATGGATGGGTTTTGCTATTATAAGCTAGTATAGCAGGTACAACAACTCAATACTTGCAGCCTATGGTGCAGATGGAGTTGTAGATGTATTATGATGATGGAATATTTGATTAGTGTACTGAATCTGATTTGGTCGGGATTAGGGCACGAATGAGATGGGATTTTTAGTGGATGATGGCCTATATAAGAGCAATGTTCATAATGCAGTCTAATACAGAATACATGTTTGCATTTATTTATATTGGATATTCTTGATGGTTGTATTCGGGTGTGGTTTTTCTGATCTAAAAAATGTTTTCTGTGTTATCTTTTAAAAGTAGTATGTAGATACTACTGTGTATATAGGAAATAAAATAATAATAAATAATAAATAGGGAGTAAAATAATATTGCAAAGACAAAATAAAATAAAGAATTAAATAGCAGTATGTTTATTTTTTTTATATTTGAAATAAATGAAATAAATACCAGAAATATAGAATGAAGAATTACTGAATTAAATTAGGAAATAAAATAAATAGAAATAAGTAAAAATGTTTTTATTTTTAAGTTTATCACCCCCCCCCCCCAACTGTTTTAAAAATAAATACATATGTACATAAAATAATGAATAAAAATAAAAACACTGGCATACACTTCACCAAATTACAAAATATCAACAGCAATAATAAAACAAATAACTTAAAAAATTTCACATTTTTATCTTTACATAATGCAATAACAAAATATGTATAAAAATAAGACTTTTATTTTGTAATTGTTAAAAAACAAACATTTTAGATTTCTTTAGATTGCCAGCAGCTAGCTGAATGCAACTCTCACATGGTGACCCACTGAAGCAGGCAGGGCTGCACCTGGTCAGTAACTGGATAGGGGACAACATGGTGTTAGGGAGACTATCAGGGGGCGCTCAACCTGCGGCCTGTGTGTGTCCTAATGCCTGAGTGTATATGGATGGGGACTCTATACCATCTTTCGAACGAGACATTAAACTGAGGTCCTGACTCTCTGTGGTTGTAAAAATCCCAGGATGTTCTTCGAAAAAGAGTAGGGGTTTAACTTAACTAAGTGTCATACAACAAACAATAAGGTCAGGAATCTTGGTGTCATTCTGGAGTCAGATCTGAGTTTCAGTAGTCATGACAAAACAGAAAGTAAATCAGCATATAATCATCTCAAAAACATTACAAGAATTAAATGCTTTATTTCCAGTGAAACTTGTTCATGCTTTTATCAGCAGCAGCGTGGATTACTGTAATGTCCTCCTCACTGGCCTTCCCAAAAAGACAGTCAGACAGTTGCAGCTCATCCAGAACGCTGCGGCCAGGATTCTGACCAGATTCAGGAAATCAGAGCACATCACACCTGTCCTCAGGTCTTTACACTGGCTCCCAGTTACATTCAGAATAGATTTTAAAGTATTACTGCTTGTCCATAAATCACTAAATGGCCTAGGACCTCAGTATATTACAGATGTGCTTACTGAATACAAACATAACAGATCACTCAGATTTTTATGATCAAATATATGAGAAATGAGTTCAGTCTAAGAAGGGAGAATCGGCATTTAGCTACTGACCAGAATCAGGTAATCCGAGCACACTGGCTCCCAGTTACATTCTGAACAGATTTTAAAGTATTACTACTTGTCTATAAATCCAAATATAAATATAAATAAAAAATCTAAATATAAAGCTTGTCTATAAACTGTCTATAAATCTCTAAATGGCCTAGGAGCTCAATACATTACAGATATGCTGACTGAATACAAACCTAATAGATCACTCAGATCTTTAGGATCATATAAACTAGAAATTCCAAAAGTTCAGTCAAAGCAGGGAGAATCAGCCTTCAGCTACTGCCCCCCTTGATGCTGGAATCAGCTTTCAGAAATTATCAGATGTGCTCCAACATTAGGCACATTCAAATCAAGACTGAAAACACATCTGTTTAGCTGTGCCTTTACTGAATGAGCACTTTACTGTGCTACCTCCGACAGATCACACTATTGTGTCTTTCTTTTCTTTTTCATTCTTTTATAACCTGTTTTTACACATTGTGATGTTTTAATCTTTTTTCTTCTTTGTTGTTTTTATATCTTATACTTGTCTGTTCTATTTCTGTTTATGAAACAAAACAAAACCCAAACAATATCTTACTCCCCAGAATCATCTAACTAAATAAATGTATGAAACAAAATAACAAATGCGAAGAGTCTTCCGAGTCCTAACTATCTACTCTGTCTATCCAAAAAGCACAAGGGGTGGCACTCGCCCCTAACCTAATGTACTATACACGAGAGTATTCCTACATGTTGCAAGATGTATGTAACATGATCTTCTTACCTGTCCACTTCGTCCAAGCCTCGTAAACACAGTGAATGAGAGATGGAATGTTATGAATGATGGACTGATAACGTGCACACAGAAACAGGCAACAACAAAACACACAGTTAGATAGGGTTTTCTAAACAACGCAACGCAATCAACACAAACACAAGAGGAAAACAAGAAGGGGAAGGCTGAACTGGGATCTGGCGCGCGCTTTTAAAACGGGAAGACTTTGCTTATTGGACATGATGTCATAGTGACGTAACCGGGGAGGAAATGATTGACGGATGAAGTGACCAATAGCAGGAACCGGAGAATCTGAAAGCAGATACGTACGGTGGCCGAGAAAGGTTAACACGCTGCAATTTAAGAAAGCACATGCAAAAACAAAAAACACTGGCAAATTAAGAAACGGTCTTCATCAATTTGACAGCACACATGTTACAAATTCTCACAACACAAACAACGGAAGAAACGCGCAGCAAGTTATTGAAAACACAACGGAAGAAAATGCGCAGCAAGTTACTGAAAACACAACAAAAGAAAACGCGCAGAAAGTTATTGAAAACAAAACGGAAATGTTTCAAGAGGACCCAAAAACATGAAGGACACAGCTGAGATACGGACCCGCCGTGACTTGTTCAGTAAAGTGATTGGTGGTCTTTGAAAGGTGGTCTTTAATATCCTAATTACACGATTCCGTTGTCTTTTGTAAATTATCAGTCTAATTAATGATCAACTGAAATGTTGCGTTATTAAATAAATTAACTACATCCGTATCTTAGCTGGGTCCGTCATGTTTTTGGGTCCTCTTGAAACATTTCCGTTGGGTTTTCACCAAGTTGCTGCGCATTTTCTTCCGTTATGTTTTCAATAACTTGCTGTGTGTTTTCTTCCGTTGTGTTTTCACCAAGTTGCTGTGCGTTTTCTTCCATTGTGTTTTCAATAACTTGCTGTGTGTTTTCTTCCGTTGTGTTTTCACCAAGTTGCTGCGCGTTTTCTTCCGTTGTGTTTTTAATAAGTTGCTGCGCGTTTTCCTCCGTTGTGTTTTCAATAACTTGCTGTGTGTTTTCTTCCGTTGTGTT
>CAIGQQ010031496.1:4973949-4989278 GCA_903798035.1 Danio albolineatus
TATTATTATTATTATTATTATTATTATTATTATTATTATTATTATTAGACTTGTAATTTATTTTCTTTCCATATGTATTGTATTTACTTTTACATATCCAGATGAATTTTTATTTTTCAAATATTTTTCAAATGATGTTTAACAGAGCAAGGAATTTTCACAGTATTTCCTGTAATATTTTTTTCTTCTGGAGAAAGTCTTAAATGTTCATTTCAGATAGGATAGGATCAGATATTTTATTTTATTTTATTTTGTTTTGTTTTGTTTTGTTTTTGTTTTTGTTTTTGTTTTGTTTTGTTTTGTTTTGTTTTGTTTTGTTTTGTTTTGTTTTAATTTAATTTAATTTAATTTAATTTATTTTAATTTAATTTAATTTTGTTTTTAGAGTTATTTTTGTGGCTAAATCTTGGGTTTCAAACATCAGGTATTTTATTTTGTTGTTTAATTTTATGTTATTTTGTTTTGTTTTATTTTTTGTTATTTAGTTTTTTGTGTTTTGTTTTATTTTTTGTTATTTTGTTTTTTGTTTTGGTTCATTTTTTGCCATTGTGTTTTTCTTTTGTTTTTTGTTATTTTGTTTTTGTGTTTTGTTTTTTGTGTTTTGTTTTTTGTTATTTTATTTTGTTTTATTAGAATTTTTTTTATTCTGTTATTTTGTTTTTTGTTTTGTTTTGTCACTTTGTTACTAAAACCATGATGCATTTGTTCATCTAAATAGCATACAAACTGTTTAAAAGGCCGTTTTTGGCATTCAGTGCAGCTATTTAATCAAAAGTAAACCATTTGCATTCATTATTAGCTCAATATCCCCTGATTGCACGTCACTTAAATGTGTTTTTCTTTAGATATCGAAATATACTAATTGCTCGTAAATCAATTTAAAATGGCTTTTTCTTTGATGTTTGTATACAAAAATGACATTTCAGATGAATAAAATGTTGCACACACACTAGGCTTTCCAGAACGATATCGTAGTTTTATCTATTAGTAGTAGTACAGTATTTCCTGTAATTTTTTTTCTTCTGAAGAAAGTCTTATTAGTTTTATTTCAGCTAGATTAAAAACAATTTAAGATTTTTATAAAAACCTTTTTAAGGGCAATATTATAAGGCCCTTTTAAGCAATATTTTTTTCTTTAATTTGCAACAAAATAAACCATTATTATACAATGACTTGCCTAATTACACTAACTTGCCTAGATAACCTAAATTAACCTTGTAAAACCTTTAAATTGCACTTTAAGCTGCATAAGCTTAAAACAATAATTATAGTAAGAAGCACTATACAAATAAACTTGTTGTAGTAGTTGTCATAGTAGTAGTAGTAGTCATCACAATAGTCATCATAGTAGTAGTTGTCGTTGTAGTTGTCATTGTCGGAGTAATAGTTGTCGTAGTTGTAGTAGTTGTCATTGTAGTAGTTGTACAAACACTATGAAATGATTATAAAACAGCTGTTGTATATGATCTACTTTACAAGTACTCATATATAATTAGTAGTAGTAGTAGTAGTAGTAGTAGTAGTCGTCATAGTAGTCGTTCTAGTAGTCATCGTAACAGTCATTCTAGTAGTTGTCATCGCAGAAGTGGTACAAACACTATGAATGCTGTTGTGAATTATCTATTTTTTATCTATTTTTACAAGCACTTATATAAATAGTAGTAGTAGTAGTAGTGGTTGTAGTAGTTGTTATTGTAGTAGTAGTAGTTGTCATCATAGTAGTGGTACAAACACAATGACATTTATAAAACGGATGTTGTGAATGATCTATTTTTTCAAGCACTTATATAATAAGTGGCAGCAGTAGTAGTCGTCGTAGTCATAGTAGTAGTCATTACAATAGTTGTCATAGCAGTAGTGGTACAAACACTGAATTATTTATAAAACAGGTGTTGTGAATGATCTATTTTTACAAGCACTCATAATTTGTAGTAAAAATAGTCGTCGTAAGAGTCGTTGTTGTAGTAGTCGTAGTAGTAGTTGTTTCCGTTGTTGTAGTAGTTGTCATCGTAGTAGTAATAGTTTTCGTTGTTGTAGTAGTACAAACACTATGAATTAATTCTAAAATAGGTGTTGTAAATGATCTATTTTTACAAGCACTCGTATAATTAGTTGTAGTAATAGTCGTCGTTCTAGTTGTAGTAGTAGTGGTCATAGAAAGAGTCATTGTTGTAGTCATAGTAGTAGTCGTCCTAGTAGTAGTAGTTTTCGTTGTTGTAGTAGTAGTAATTGTCGTCGTAGTAGTAGTCGTACAAATACTATGAATTAATTATAAAACAGGTGTAGCAGTAGTAGTCGTCGTAGTTGTCATAGTAGTAATCATAGTAGTAGTCATCACAATAGTTGTTGTAGTAGTAGTCGTACAAACTATGAATTAATTATAAAACAGGCACTCATATAATTAGTAGTGGTAATAGTCATCATAGTAGTCATTCTAGTAATAGTAGTAGTAGTGGTAGTAGTCGTTGTCGTAGTAGTCTTTCTAATAGTAGTAGTCATCATAGTAAGAGTCTTTGTTGTAGTAGTCGTAGTAGTAGTCATCGATGTTGTAGTAGTAGTAGTGGTCATAGTAAGAGTCGTCGTGGTAGTAGTAGTAGTTTTCGTTGTTGTAGTAGTAGTAATAGTAGTAGTAGTAGTAGTTGTCGTACAAACACTATGAATTAATTATAAAACAGCTGTTGTGAATGATCTGTTTTCACAAGTACTCATACAATTAGTTTGCATTGTTAGTACCAGTAATTGTTTATCATGTCTGTTGCCACCTGATCTTATCCTCCATTTGATCCACTTCACAAAGCTTTACCAAATGAATGAGCTCCAAGAATACGTAGTGTTTATGATCCAGTGTGTATTAAAACACTGTCTTTGTCTCTAGTTACACTGTTTTAGCCTCTGTGGCGTGCAGGGCTTTGTGAATAAACACTTTAGTTGTTATTGTGCGAGTCTTCTGAGGATCAATTATTGGCTCTCTTCCTCCTTTAGCATTAGTAAGTATTGTGGTTGGTTTATTGGTAAACCCCGTGAGATCTGTGTGTATATAGAAGTGCTGCTCGTGGGACCATCGCTAACTGTGTCTCTTGAGTCTCTGCACTGGGAGGTCCATGTTTAGGTGAGCGGCTCTATTGTCATTTTTTTTAGCTTTCTACATATAATAATGTAGTACAGTCATAAAACTGACTGTAAATATAGGAGTAAGAAAGGTCAAAGGTAACAATAGTGCATAGGTTTGTTGTGTGTGTGTGTGTGTGTGTGTGTGTGTGTGTGTGTGTGTGTGGTATGCATCTAGATTCTCCATTTATAGCTGTTTGAGTAACAGTTTGTTTTATTCTCTAATCTGAGGACTCTTCTAAATTGTTAATAAAATTGGCATTTAGAAACTAAATAACAAGCTGCCATGTTTTCCATCCATCCATCCATCCATCCATCCATCCATCCATCCATCCATCCATCCATCCATCCATCCATCCATCCATCCATCCATCTATCTGTCTGTCTGTCTGTCATATCATCCATCCATTCATCCACACATTCGCCTGTCTGTTCGTCCGTCTGTCTGTTCTATACTTCCATCCATCCATCCATTCATCTGTTCAATATTTCTTCCATCCATCCATTCATCTGTTGAATACTTACTCCGTCCATCTATCCATCCATCCACCAATTTGTTGAATACTAACTCCATCCATCCATCTATCCATCAATTTGTCCAATACTTCCTCCATCCATCCATCCATCCATCCATCCATTCATTTCAATTCAATTCAATTCACCTTTATTTGTATAGCGCTTTTACAATGTGGATTGTGTCAAAGCAGCTTCACATAGAAGGTTATAGTAAATTGAAAATGTCAGTTAAGTTATTAGCTTGTAAATTATTAGCTAGTATATAGCTCAGTTCAGTTCAGTGTTGTTTAATATTCACTACTTCCATCCATCCATCCAATACTTCATCCATCCGTCCGTCTATCCATCCAATACTTTCTCCATCCATCCGTCCATCTGTCTGTCCATCCATCCAGTACTTCCTCCATCCATTCGTCCATTCATCCGTCCAATACTCCTCCATCCATCCATCCGTCCATCCATCTATACTTCCTCCATCCAATTTGTCCAAAACTTCCTCTATCCATCCATACATCCATCCATCCATCCATCCATCCGTCCATCCATCCATACATTACTTCCTCCATCCATCCTTGTTTGTCCAACCGTCCAACACTTCCTCCATCAATCTGTTCAATACTTCATCGATCCATCCATCCATCCATCTCTGAGGTCATTGCCTTTAATGTGTCTTGATCTATCGCTATCTCTCTATCTCAGTTTACTTCCATCCATCCATTCAGCCATCCGCCCAATACATTTCTTCATGTTTGTCCATCCGTCCAATACTTCCTCCGTCAATCTGTCCAATACTTCCTCCATCCATCCGTTTGTCCAATACTTCCATCCATCCATCCATTGCCTTTAATGTATCTTGAGATCTATCGCTATCTCTATCTAATTCAGTTTACTCCCATCCATCCATCCATCCATCTATCCACCCAATAATTTTCTCCATCCATTTGTCCGTCCATCGGTCCAATACTTCCTCCATCCATCCATTTGTCCAGTACTTCCATCCATCCACCCACCCACCCATATTTAGTTTAATTATAACATTTTACTTTATCTTTCCCAGAGATGGGTTGCAGCTGGAAGGGCATCCGCTGCGTAAAACATATGCTGGATAAGTTGGCGGTTCATTCCGCTGTGGCGACCCCAGGTTAATAAAGGGACTAAATAAAAGAAAATGATGATGATGATGATGATTTTACTTTTATCATGCTCTTTCAATAATGTTGTTTTTGTAAAATGTAAATTGAGGATTGCACTTTTAATAGCATGTTGATTTGTCATTTTACATTTTGATCTTTTTTGTAAACTTTTTTTGGTCACTTTTTGTAATTTTTGCGCGTGTGTACTGGCCAAAGTTAAAAGCTGAACGCACGAGTTAGTAATTGGTTTGTCAGTTAATTAGGCTGTTGAGTGTGTCTCATACAGAGGGAGATGTTTTAATGATTGAGCAGATGGAGAAGCTCATCACACACACACACACACACTGCTGGAGGAGTTGCTGACGGCAGAGCTGTGCAGATGCTGCATCTCCTCTTCTAGACATTACTACATTAAAACATGCTAAATGAAAATGAAATGGAGATGTTTTCTTTTCACCAAAAAATCTAAATCTGCAGCTGCACACTGGCATTTTGATTTATTTTTGATGGCATTTTGATAAAGAAGACCACTTGATAGTTCTCAATCTGAAAACATTTCTTTCAAATTTCAGATCAATATTTAGTCATTTAGAGTATTTATTTTCTTCAAAAACAACCATTGGCCAAAAGATCATGCTTTCATTTGTTGAGGTTTGAAATTCAGGGTAGTTACACCATATATTGATATCTTAATGCAGTTAAAACCTTCATGTTGTCTAAAATGAACATGCAAAAACAGTTGTTCAAGAAATGGATTCTGTATCGCTGTTCTCTCTTCAATCAATTCTGCGCATAGTTTTAACAGCAAATGGCACTGTGGGATAGTTTTTAAAAGCAGATGGCTCACTAGGCTAGTTCTTAACAATAGACTGCATTCTAGGCTAGTTTTTAACAGCAGACGCGATTTAGACTAATTTTTAAACAACATATGCGGCTTATGGCTAGTTTTTATCAGCAGACATCACTCTAGGCTAGTTTTTAACCGCAGACTGTGCTGTAAGGTAGTTTTAAACAGCAAATGGCACTGTAGGATAGTTTTTAACAGCAGATGGCGTTCTAGACTAGTTTTTAAACAACAGACGGTGCTCTGTGCAAGTTTGGAACAGCAGATGGCACTGTAGGCTGGTTTTTAACCACAGATTGCGCTCTAGGCTAAATTTTAACAGCAGATGTTGCTCTAGCCTAGTTATAAACAACAAACGGCACTCTAGGCTAGATTTTAGCAGCAGACCATGCTGTAGGCTAGTTTTTAACGGTAGATGTTGCTCTAGGCTAGTTTTTAAACAACAGACAGGGCTCTCAGCTAGTTTTTAATTGCAGACGGCGCTCTAGGCAAGTTTTAAACAACAGACGGCATGACACACAACGTATGGTTAAACACCAGCCTAGAGCACCAACTAATGTAAAAAAAAACAGCCTAAAGCACCACCTGCTGATATAAACTATCCTAGAGTGCTGTCTTCTTATTAAAACTAGCCTAGAGCATCGTCTGATGTTAAAAACCAGCCTAGAGCACCTCCTACTGGTAAAAACCTGTCTGGATCACCATCTGCTGTTAGAAACTAAGCTCAGAATCTGTACGAGAGAATATCGATGCATTTTTTAAAGTCTCTAAACTGATGCAGAATGTTTTTTTTTTGTTTGTTTGTTTTTTTGCCACAGCTCTAAACATTCTGAAGGTTACAGCATCAAACAACAATCACGCTTTACTCTAATACATACTCTAAGACAGTGTTTCTCAACTGGTGGGTCGCGACCCAAAAGTGGGTCGCAGGAACATTTTCAGTGGGTCGCGGGGTATGTGGTCAAAAAAACAACAAAAGTTAAATTTTTAACTTGTTTTGCGTATACCGGACTTTTATTTTGAAATGCGCGCACGACAACCGATCCCTTTGGAATCGACGTGGAAAGCGTCACGTTGCTGAGCAACATAGAGAGTCAGCTGGTGGAGCTTTCATGTGATAAGATGCTGAAAAATAATTTCAGTAAAGTGCGATCAAACCCATCCCATTCAGAACTACGTATTTGTATGAAAGTGGCTTCTCTTCCTTGGTGCAGTTTGACTCCAAGCAAAGGAACAGGTTGTACATGGAGCACGATCTTCGGGTAGCACTGTCCACCATCACTCCTGACTTTGAAACTCTTATCACATCAGTAAAGCACATCCTCAGTTATCTCATTATCTTCCCAAATTACTGTTAAGTGAAACAGATGTTTATAATTGCTGTCATATTAGATGTAAAAATGGTTATGAGTATTTCAATCATTTTACAATTTACTGGTTTGTTCTGTTCAACAGGATCAGTGTTAATGTTTCATTAAGAGTTCAGTTTTGTTTATGGTAACAACCTTTTCTTACCCTAACCACTGTTTACAGTGTTTGTCGTTTTTACTCTGTAATATTTCTATAATTTGATACATTTTGTTAAATGTCAGCAATAAAATATTGTTTATTTGTAAGTCTTGCTGATTTTCTCATGATTTTTCTTTCACTACTTGTGTATGTTAACAAATAAATACAAATTAATTATAATTCCTAAAATTATATTACAGTTCCTAAAAATTTGGCTTGATGACCGTGTAAAAATGTGGGTCCCGTGGCCAAACCAGTTGAGAACCACTGCTCTAAGAGTAATTAGTTCCATAACTGTATATAAAATATTTAAATATCCCTGACATTAAATATGACAAAGTAGTAGTAATTTTTCCCGTCAATCTAAAAGGATTCTGCCTTTACTGAGATTTTGATTTATGTCAGCAAATATGATTTGATAAAAAAATAATGTTTTCTTTTACACTTCGCTGAAAGCCTTAAGAGATAGTTGTTCGTTTTCCCGGAGTGTAACTCAGAATGATTATAAATCAAATCTGTCCTCTCAGAATAATTATGAGCGTTCAGAGTCACACTGCATGAGAGTTTTGCTCCCTCAGCATTTTCAGGAGCAGAAGTGCTACACGAGCCTTTGACAGAAAGTGCTCATTACTCTATGCAGGAATTATCCGAACTCTTCCCAGACCTTTTCTGTACACATCGGTGATCTTGTGAGAACATCAGGCTTTCATACAGTGGAAAAAACAACAAGCGCTGAGCTCCGGTCAGGCTACGTCAACAGCAGCCAGGGTTTGACAGCAGATGTTTTGGCACGGCCTGTGTTAGTCTAAAATCTCCTGGAGAGAAGGAAAGCAGAACCCTCACCTCAAATCCTTGATACTTCAGACATGATATATGATGATGCGCAGAATATTTGAGGACTCTCATCTGAATTCAGGGCCAGTCATTTGGGAGAGGCTGCAGCTCATGAATGTACTACGAGTTGTTGCTTTCTGAGTTTAGCAAAAAAGTGCAACGGATTATACCATGGGGCCGCTGAATGCCTGATTCTGATTGGATGATTAGCATTGTAAAGCGTGCGATTAACTATGATTTGATAATGTATATCTGCATAAATGGGAAGTTGCTGAGGCTTTTATTTCAGTGTGTTAATGAAGCTGAAAGTGAAACAGAATATTGAGTAGGGGGCGGGGCTTTCTCTTTGCAAATCATTCCCTCATTGCAAACTAATGGTAAGAGCGGCGTGGCTAAGAATATTGTCTCTAAAGGGTCAAACTGACATCATCAGAGAAAGACCACCACTCCAAACACAAAGCAAATGATCAAATTGTGATTGAAGATTACCAAAACAAACATTTTTATTTTTAATGGATTAACTTGCATGGATTAATTGTTCAGCTAAAGAAAAGGTTTTAAAGTAGTTCCAGGCCAGTTTTGACCACGTTACTGTTTCATGTCACTACACTGAGTGATTTCAGTTATTTTATAGCTACAACAGACAAAATGTTTACATCTAAACAAACCAGAAGGCTTTGGCTGTGCAGTTTACACACAGCAGGAGCAGTTTAAGGATGAAAACCAAGCTTGTAGAATTGGCATTGACCGAGGGGACATGTCCCGACCGATATCCACCAATTACTGAAATGTCCCTATCATAATAATTTAATTGACTTCAAATTAAAATAATGCTGTGTCAACCCTCAGTAACCTACACGTGCACAAAGCCAAGTTCACTGTAAAACTGTTAACCAAGTATGTGCAATTCATCGAAATTCAGTTTTGATTTTGGCCTCCTTAATTATGAAAACCAATAATTGGGATAAAACCATAAAATTGCGTCACACACCTCTAAATTTCTCTACATTCATATCTCCTCAAAGCCCAACTGCAGTAAAATCATGTAAATTGACTTCTGCAGCATGGGACGTGATTGTTATTGAATTATTAAGTGTTTATTTTATATTATGAATGACTAAATTCATGTTTTTAAAAGCACAAAACAGAATTTGTGTGGCTCAATGCATGTTCAAAAACATCTGAACAGTGTCTTTAGGTGTGGTGGCCATAGTGGGATAATTGACTCCAGTCCATTGAGTAAGTAGAAAATATTACACACGCATCATTACCACCTGAGGTGTACATAATTTTTCTATTAATTAAATGGACCTGAGTCAATTATTCCTTGCATATTGCTATGCAGCAACATTGGCAATATGGAGTAGAAGTTTTTTGGAAATCTAGAAGCTAAATTTTAAGTAATTTTGTCACTTTCGAGATTTGATTTATGACTCTGCTTGCTCTGCATTGTCATTCAAACTGTTTTCTTGTTTCTACAGGTGCGGGTGAGTCAGGGAAGAGTACCATTGTCAAACAGATGAAGTAAGTGCAGCAATAATTTCTTCTGTATATTTTTTTTTTATGGTAATTTCTGTCATGTTATTATAAAATACTGAATTTGGATCAGAAGATGGATGACACTTTAGTTTAGGTACCAATTCTCACTATTACCAAGTGGCTTATTCTCTGCCTGTCGTTAAGATATTGTCTGTTTATTAGTACTAACTTAGTACTAACTTAACTAATTAGTAATAATTGAGGATCTTTGTTGCCATACAATGGCTGTAGCAGGGGCAAGGATGTTAGGAGTGTCTGAAAATAGTCCCCAGCTGGGCAACTACCAAGATGACCACCCAGGGAGCATGTGCCGTTCACGCTTCACACTGCTTAACATCATTATTATGCCTGCTTCAGCCATGATACGGCAGCAAAGATCCTTGATTATTACGCTGGAATGAGAGTATAGTTCCTACCAATAGCAGCCTACAAAATAGCAACTTTCATTTTCTATTGGTCTACACAATGTAGCTACAGAAGAATCAAGCTTTAATCCTTGTACGGTGTTTGGGTCTATCAAAATCTTCAATCTCAGTCTCATTGGATTTTTCCTAATTTTTTATGAAGAACTCATAAAATCAGAATCAATTTTAATGACTACACACTGTACACCCGTTATACACACTAAGATTACTAAGATTACCTGGACTCTGCCCCTTGTTTGTTGTACAGGCTGGAATGAATATGAGTGGTACAGTACGGTGCGGTACGGCTCAGTACGGGTCACCTTTATCAGGCTTGTGTTTCCACTGCTAAAGGGAACTCTTTTGGTGGGTTTTGTGTACGACAGAAAGTTTCAGTCAACGTCATTTTCGCTCGAGGAAATGTTTACAGTAAAGCTTTATGGGTCGTTCACAAATCATATGAGAAAGTGAGAAAGCAAAACCAAAAAACTACCAGGCACAGTGGAGAATCTGCTCTTCTTCTTGGCTTTGTGGCTGTTCAAGACGATGACAAGGTTTGTTTGAGCTCGGGTGTACCATGGCTCGTTATTATATGTTTATATTGTTTTGGAGTATTGTCTCTCGGCTGTGTATTTTTGGTCACCCTTTGGTATTCTTTGCAATGGGTGACCAAAAAGTGGTACGGTATGGTTCGGTTCAGTACGCTTTTAGACAGTGGAAACAAAATAAAAACATATTCTAATTCATACTGTATATGTGATCTGTCAAAGGTAAATGCAAAACTAATAAAGGTTGTTTATGTTGCATGCAATTGGGATGAAGTAAAAAGATGTTGAGTATTTTAACATACAATCTTGAATTTTTGTTGTATAAAAACCCCCAAAATGGAGCTAGTCTACCAAACCCATGAACACAGGGTGTTAAGTTACATAAATATGAACATCAAACAACAATTAAATTGGACAATTTGGTCATTTTTGATTTGATTGACATTTTTGGTCAATCTGATTCAATAGTTACATCCCAAATCACACACTTATGCACTATTCTACGCCATTTTGTAGTATAAATAGTGTAAGTATAAGTAGTGCGTTCACACTGAAAACTCTAATAATAATAAGTGCACTTTAATTACCCGGATGATGCTCTCATTCAACCGGTAATATGAAGTGTTTAATAATGGACACTTCACGCACTCAACGACCGCAGCTTTTTGCAAGTAGCGGAAGGGGCGGAGCTATCAGGCGCACATGTTGGATAACTTTATTTATTTTAGATTGTGAAAGCAAAATTCTCCTACGAGAGTGATTATAGCGCTTCCCGATGGTGAATGTGGTTATAATCATGCCAGGTATTATTTGGTATTTTGGTAATTTATTTCACTGATTTGGCAACTGCCAAACGTCATCGGGGAAACGCTTTGAACTTCTGTTTAAAAAAGCCATTAGTGTTCCATTTGGGACAGCACTAAATACATATACTATGCTGTTGAGTGTGTAAGTGCATAGTGCATAGGGTATAGTGTGCCAGTTGGGATGCAGCTTCAGTTTGTAGCTGCCAGGAGTATGATAAGCGTAGTCTTCTTCTGCTGCTGTAGCTCATTTGCTTCAAGGTTTAACATTGTGCATTCAGTGATGATCTTTTGCAGGTTACAAAGTTTTTATGTGAGTTATTATCATCTTCATCCAGTCATTTAGGACACAGCTAATGACTTATGCTAAGCTAAAAGGTGGAATGAGAGTAGTGCCTAGCCATATCAGTCTAGAAAATAGCAACTTTTCATTATCCACCAGTCTTTAATGACACTACAGAAGAGTCAAGCTTTCTAAATAGGAAGATTTTCCAAACTATCTGGTCATTTTTAAGGAGAATGCTAAATATCTAATCTGAGTAAATGATTTATGCTAAGCTAAGCTAAAAGGTGGAATGAGACTGTAGTTCCTAGCTATATCAGCGTAGAAAATAGCAACTTTTCAGCATGCATCAGTTTTAGTGCGTGATGTAACTACAGAAGCGTCAAGCTTTTAATAGGAAAGTTAGAAAAACTCAAGTCATTTTGGAGCGAGATGCTAATGGTCTAATCTGATTCAATGGCTTATGCTAAGCTAAGCTAAAAGTGCTCCTGCCAGACCCGGAGATCGGCTGAATGTAGGGCTGTAACGATACACCAAACCCACGATTCGGTTCGTATCACGATTTTTGACCCACGATTCGATTCGTATCATGATTTTTGACCCACGATTCGATTCGTATCATGATTTTTTTTCGTGAGGGGTGGTAATTATTTTTTTTTTAAACAATATTTTTTATCAAATAACATTTGAAAAATCTTTTATAAACTGAACACCAAAGAACAAGATTAACCATGCAAATTATTAACTATATAAACAGCCAAATATAAAATAAATAAATAGACAAAGCTATAACACTTCTGTTTTTTTTGTAACAAAATACTGTTGAAAAACAAACAGAACTAAACTCCATTGTGGAGATGATTCGAGCATGTTGAAAATTCTTTTTCAATCAAGTTCTCTTACATTTAAGAGATGTGGCAGCATGTGGAGGAAACACAACTAATTTATACAAAGCGCACAAGAATGAGGCTGCCAAAATGGGCAATGCAGTAAAAAAAAATCGACCGCAGAAGTCAGACGAACAGGTGCAGCCATCAATTAGTGATGCATTTAAGCGATGCACAAAATATAGGAGGGACAATGTGAGGTGGAAAAAATGCACTGATGCAGTAACCAAGAATATCTGTGAAAAAAATAGTGAAAAAAAAATGCTAAAACTCAACTGTTAAACTCAAGGGTAGTTGTGAAATAAGCCTATTTCCAAAAAAAACGTAGTGAAGTATTCATTTAAGTCTGATTAATGACTTGCATCCGCAGTAAATGAGCTCATTGCAACCGCTGAGACACAAGCATGTGAAGACTATATTCAGTTATAAGGCCACGCTTCATCTGTCACCCATTTATTTGCTGCGACAGCGCTTTGAAGCAATGACATCATGTATGCAATGCACTAAAACAGGAGTAAGCCGAGAGCGGCTCTGGATGCTGTTATGAGTTTCATTTCCGCTTGACTACACCTTTTACAGAGCCTGTGATGAAGAGCCGCTTGCTTTACATGCACACGTCTCTTCCTGTTCGTGATGAATAGACCCCAACATCTCTTTGTATGGCACTTTTTAGATGGTAAACCTCATGCTGTGAAACGTCATGCTAGATTAAATGAATGTGGATGGATGATGTGCGCTTTAAAAACACATGCACACTTTTAACTCTTTATAGGGCACTCATTGGAAAAGATTTATAGCAATAGTTTGCAGGGATTATTACAAGACTTTTAAGAAATAAATATATATTTCTATTGTAATTAATGTCAACAAAGTTACCATAAATGGTTTTCCCCTAATAAATGGTTGACAGTAATGCACTAATCCTAATCTAGCATGTACTATTATTGTATACACTACACTTGTACTGTTTACACTGGCCCAATGTTTGTCTCATTGGACTGTGATATTTTGAATTACATTAACAAATCAGACTAATTAAAATGTTATTTCAGAGAGCTTTGTAATTGATTGTCAGATGTTATGTATTTATTTATTTACCGTATGATTCCATTTCATTTTATGCACACTTTTATACGTTTAACCCTTTATATATTATCCATTGGAAAACATTGAAAGAAAAAGTGTTGCTGGGGATATTACAAGACTTTCGAGAATTTATGACTTAAAAATATATAATTTTATTGTAATTATTGTCAATGAAGTTACAATAAATTATATTTCCACCCGATAAAGGGTTAACAAAAATGCACTAATCCTATTTAATCCTATTTAAGATTATGCCTTTGTCACTTTTTCAAATTACTTGTTAGTGGAGGGTAAATATTTTAAATGTACAAAAAAAGTATAGGATTTTTATAATGTAAATATTTAAATGTAAGAAACACACACACACACACACACACACACACACACACACACACACACACATATATATATGTAAAGATGTTTAAATGAAGTAAATGAATACATTTAGTTTCCCGCAGATTACTGCAAGTGTGTGCCTAAATAAGGACATTGGAGCTCAAAGTAAGCTCAAAGTACATCGTATTAAATATTGTATTCTTTAAATGTATATTGATTACTGTTGCATTATTGAATAATATGCAAATGTTTGCTTTAAATAGATGATTTATGCACAGTACAGTTTGTAAAGTAATTTTTACATGGTTCTAAACCTTCAATAAAAGTTAAAAAGCAGCTATTTAAGTATTTATAACTATTCATACTATATGCATTTTAGTTCTGTACTTTCAAAATCATTCTGCTAAAACCAGCAGATGTGTTTAGTTTTTTTTCTTCTGCACAGAAATAACTAAAAATTGTAGAAACACCAAAAGTTCTCTCATTTAAGACTTTTGATCTGTGAGGGATTTAAATGTACTGTAGAGATTTTCGAGGTCTTTCTTTTGTTTGTGTTGAATAGTTGGCTGTGTTGAAGCGTCTTTAAACCTTTCTGCAATCTCTGAAAGGTTTTTGGAGGAAAGCTGCATAAATCTCTTTTTATTTCTCTGTTTATGAGCCGTATACCTAAAGAGAGATAGTGAAAGCCTTGAACACTTGTATGATTTCCATTTGACTGGAGGTGCAGGGATCTGAATGCATTTTTCATGAGGACGGCGCAGTATTTCACACTCAGATCATTAATGCAGGTTTAAGCAGAAGCAGAGTCACAGTGATAATAACTGTTACCTGCAGCAGCAGCGTTAAAACATTGTAAACGATCAGTGATGAAGGTCTCTTCATTCAATCATTAGCTTGAAGATTCAGCCTTATTTGATCAAACATTTAGCCTGACCTTTAGAGACATTGAAAATTGCTGAATAATTTTTTGTGTGTGTTTACTTACTGGCTTTGTTATGCTAATTACTGATGACTGCAAATTCGTTAAATTGTGTGTTATTCAAAGTGTAGGTTTTGAATTACAGTGTTACCAATACACATTTTTTAATGATGATTGATAATTAGTTTTATGAAAGAAGTTTTACACAGTATATGATGGCACTTTCATTTTTTTTATTTGCATTATAGTAACATTAAATCTATTGACTACAATATTATTTGCCAATAAATTTATATTTATATCAGAAATATTGAGCTTTAATATCTGCTTCCAATATTTGTCTCAATGGACTGTGATATTTTGCATTACATTAACAAATCAGACTGATTAAAATAAGTTATTTCAGAGAGCTTTGTAATTCATCAAAAGATGTTATGTATTTATTTACCATTGACCACATATTCAAACAACCAAATATATAGAATAGCAATAATAAAAAATATAAAAATATATCTTTTGACAAACTTTTGAAGATTTTATTTTATTTTATTTTATTTTATTTTATTTTATTTTATTTTAT
>CAIGQQ010031496.1:5006793-5017906 GCA_903798035.1 Danio albolineatus
ACACTATTTACAGGTGTGCTGTCTTGTTGTACTTCTTTAAATGTCTGTGTTAAAAAAAATAAAAAAATAATAGGTATTCCAATAGAATATTTGATGTCTCAAGCTGGCACATTTTTGAACCATTTGATGAAGTTTAGCACCTACATTCAAACTGAACTGAAATTTATAAAAATCGTAATTTTTTTTCTCTCAGACTCATTGGCTTTGGCTCATTTTCTATGAAGAACATAAGTCAGAATACATTGGATGGACTGTAGTATACAAAATAGGCTACACATGCATGAAGTGCACAAAATACATTAATTTTGGCATTGATTTGCCGCCATACACTTACACCGGTTTTGTACATTTGCACCAGACACTTTCTTACAATCACTCCATATCTAAAAAAAACCCCATTGTGCATTAATAAAGTGAGCTTCACACAGGTAAGTGGGCTTGACAAACCACCTGTAGAAAAACTATTCTCTCTCCAAAAAAACACTTCCTTTGTATAACTAGCACTTGTTGTGTGTATTGCCTCTTGATGTTGAATCGCTGAATGCCTCCTCAGCTGTAAGTCGCTTTGGACAATAGCTTAAATGTATAACAGGCTGCAATTGCACATCATAATAATTGTTAAACTATGAATAACGAGGCAACAAGGTGGCTAAGTGGTTAGCACTGTCGCTGGTTCGAGTCCCAGCTGGGCTAGTTGGCATTTCTGTATGGAGTTTGCATGCTCTCCCAGTGTTGGCGTGAGTTTCCCCCACAGTCCAAAGACATGTGGTACAGGTAAATTGAATAAACTAAATTTGCCGTAGTCTATGTATGTGAATAAGTGCATATGGATGTTTCCCAGCTCTGGGTTGCAGCTGGAAGGCCATCTGCTGCATAAAACATATGTTGGATAAGTTGATGGTTCATTCCGCTGTGGCGACCCCTGATGAATAAAGGGACTAAGCTGAAGGAAAATGAATGAAACTATGAATAACCTCATTGTTTTGTTGTGTTTTCTCCTCAGGGTGGTGTGTGTTCGTTTGAAGGGCCTGGTCAGTGGGTTTTACACATTGCTAGACTGCCTTCAAACACCTATCAGAATCGTAATTTTTGTTTGTTTGTTTTTAATCGTGACAACCTGAAATGGACAAATCGTGAACAAGGAAACTTCACCCAGTTCCAGCACACCATCCTTCTTTCCTGAACCTCGTTTCAAATCAGTTCTCAACATGTACATATTTAATTTTCTGCCCAACGATGAGTGGAGAGTCAGTATTATAGTCTATTTTTGTTTGTTTGTTTGTTCCTATTGAGCTTTTAGGGGTTTGTTTTGACAGCAGGGTCGGGTGAACACTTCTTTTATGGATGTGCTAATTTTATCAGGCTCAAAATGCTTCTTTTGTAAAGTAAATGTGAGCACAGAAAGAAAACGAGACATACTTTTTGTAAAACGTCAGCACTGAATCCTCATCCCAGACTCAACCTGTATATTGTTGCATGACGGACCATCTGAACCTGCTCGAAAACGCTCCAAAACACACAGCGTGATGTCTCTTCACACTCTCTATAGCTTCATCTCTGTCCACTAACGTGTAAATATATATGATGTCCGCCCTCACATTTTCCTGTCCTCGTTGCTGTACACCGTCTTTTTTTTTGGCGCGGTGTATGTGCCTTGTTTTCACTGTCAGTAGATCATAGGGCTGTTTTTATTCACGCTATCAAATGGAAAAGTGTACAAGTGTTGAGCACATTTTAAGAGCTAAATAAAAAAAAAAACTTGGACTACAGTCTTTGGGTTAATATCTGAATACCTTACTAATTATTTCGTTGGAAATAAAAGTTGATATGTAAGATATACCTGTGCTCTTTGTGTCTTTTATATCATGTGTCTCTTGTTATGTTTTTAGAGAAGAGTCTAGGCGGTGTATGCTTGTGTGTGTATTTGAATGCTATCTTGTACGTTCGTTATTGACTTCTGCAGTGTCGTTTTTTGACCGCGTGATGGCGCTAGAGAAACAAGGATTGATTTATCCAGCCAAACTTATTCATAAGAGACTGATGGAGCCATTTATAACCCACAGGATGAAAAGCTAAAATTGGGACAATATTAGAAGCATTTTTTAGACCGAAATGATATAGGAAAAGTAGTGTTTTCATGCTTCAGTGGTAATTGTAATCTTAATATCTTGACGTCCAGTTAATTTCATATTTGTAGTTCGTAGCATATTCATCATAGTTATAATTAATAATAATATATATTTTTTTTATTTCATATTTAAAAATAAATTAAATTAATAATTATTTATTTAAAAAAAACATGACAACATGTTTATTTTCCAACCATTTGTGGGGAAATGTACATTTTGGTTTCATAAATAAAAAAATATATATATATATTTAATATTTGTAATTTATTGATTTAATCTTTTACATTTATACACACTCACTGGCCACTTTATTAGGTACACCTGTCCAACTGCTTGTAACACAATTTCTATTCAACCATTCACAACTCAAAGCATTTAGGCATGTAGACATGGTCAAGACGATCTGCTGCTGCTAAAACCGAGCATCAGAGTGGGGAAGAAAGGTGATTTAAGTGACTTTAAACGTGGCGTGGTTGTTGGTGCCAGACGGGCTGATCTGAGTATTTCAGAAACTGCTGATCTACTGGGATTTTCACAGACAACCATCTCAAGGGTTTACAGAGAATGGTCAGAAAAAGAGGAAACATCCAGTGAGCAGCAGTTCTGTGGGCGCAAATGTCTTGTTGATTTCAGAGGAGAATGGCGAGACTGGTTTCAGCTGATAGAAAGGCAACAGTAACTCAAATAACCACTCGTTACAACTGAGGTCTGCAGAAGAGCATCTCTGAACGTACAACACGTCCAACCTTGAGGCAGATGGGTTACAGCAGCAGAAGACCACATCGGGTGACACTCTTGTCAGCTAAGAACAGGAAACTGAGGCTACAATTCACACAGGCTCACCAAAATTGGACAATAGAAGATTGGAGAAACGTTGCATGGTCTGATGAGTCCTGATTTCTGCTGCGACATTCAGGTAGTAGGGTCAGAATTTGGCATCAACAACATGAAAGCATGGATCCATCCTGCCTTGTATCAACAGTTTAGACTGCTGCTGGTGCTGCTGGTGGTGTAATGGTGTGGGGCATATTTTCTTGGCACACTTTGGGCCACAGCCTACTTGAGTATTGTTGCTGGCCATGTCCATCCTTTATGACCACAGTGTACTCATCTTCTGATGGCTACTTCCAGCACAATAACACACCGTGTCATAAAGCGTGAATCATCTCAGACTGGTTTCTTGAACATAACAATGAGTTCACTGTACTCAAACGGCCTCCACAGTCACCAGATCTCAATCCAATAGATCACCTTTGTGATGTGGTGGAACGGGAGATTTGCATCATGACGAATTTGCACCAACTGTGTGATGCTATCATGTCAATATGGACCAAAATCTCTGAGGAATGTTTCCAGTACCTTGTTGAATCTCTGCCACAAAGGATTAAGGCAGTTCAACTTGGGTCCAACCCGGTACTAGTATGGTGTACCTAATAAAGTGGCCGGTGAGTATATATGTTATTTTATTATTATCAGTATGAAGCACATTTTACAATAAGCTACATAAGCATCTGTTTTTCAGTCTATTGTTAAACCGTTTTAGTACATATAAAATATCATAATTGAAACAATTTCATGTCATTATTTTAGAATGTATTTTATATTAAACGGAAATGTGTTATTAGAATTAACACTTTACAACGACATTTATTATACTCTGTGGAAAAATCTTATCAAGTGGAACTTTTAGTCTGAAGTGTTACAATTATATTACAATTATTATTATTATTATTATTATTATTATTATTATCATTATTATTATTATTATTTTTATTATTATTTTAATAAGTTATTACTCTGCGGCTGAGTTAATCAGTCCTGCAGATCTCAGGTGTGAAGCGCTTGTTCCTTTTACTCACGTTTCACTTCTCGCTTTATGATTGGATGACAGTCTGATGTGCGTCGCTGATTGGTTAAGGCGGTGCTGACAGGAAACTGACGGCACGCTCAAATGCACTCAGCACCGCACTCTGCAAGGCAAACTCATACAGACTGATAACAGCAGCAGCAGCAGCAGGACACGCGTCTGTTAGTGCTGTGTACTGGATTGCTTTATACATCAGGGAGATATTATTTTTGGGTACAATTTGGTAAGTGTCCCAAACACTCTTAGGTCTTGATAGACTCAATTCAGCGTTACTTGAAAACATATTAATGTCGCGCGTATCTTTATTTTCAGGGAGAAGTGCAACATATTCCAAAGTGGACTAACAGCGGAAAATAAACAAACATGGTGAGTGTTTTGCTAGCTTGACTTCTTTGTTTGGACGCTATATTATTATGCAAAGAGTAAAGATGACTATAAATATGTTTGTAACAGTTGTGTATGATCCTGAAAAAAAAAATCACAGAAAACGTACTCTAGCTTTACATACAGCATATAAAGCAAAAAAAGAGAGGACTTTATATTAGGAAAGAAAACGAGACATCTCGTTTTGTAGAAAATTGTGTACTGTAGCTTAAAATGCAGTATATAAAGCAAAAATGACTTTAGTAGTAAAGAAAATGAGACATCTTTTTTTTTGTGGAAAATTGTGTACTGTAGCTTTAAATGCAGTATATAAAGCAAGAAAAATGACTAATATTAGTAAAGAAAACGAGACATCTCTTTCGGTAGAAAAACGTGTACTCTAGCTTTTATATACAGTATATAAATCACAAATAATTTAATAGTAGTAACAGCATCAAATCACAAATTAAACTTTCAAAATTTGACAAATTAAAACTAAAATTCTGATTTGCTTAAAGGATAGTTTGCTGCAGCTTTTACACAGATTTACTGTAGTAACAACTACACGAAAATGATATTTGTTTAAACTACTTATGAGTTTGTTTTGGACATCTTAATTGTTTTATGTTCAATCAACTTAAATGTGTAAAAGCTTTAATCTGTAAGCTTAATGTGTAAACTTAATTCCCTCATGTTACCCCAACACATATCGATTGTGTGGAATCCAGCATTTGTTTTTGTTTTTACAGTGTTTACTTGGTGTTGTGGTAACATGCAATGATATTACATGAAAGCAAATGTTCTGAAAGTAGATCATTTTTGAGAAACTTACTGTTTAACAAGCATGGTAAAACAACTATTATTATTGTTTTTATTATTATTATTAATAATAATAATAATAATAATAATAATAATAATATTATTATTATTATTATTATTAGTGTTATTATACAATTGTTAGTTTCTCTCCACTTCCGCTAAAATGTCAGTTAAACTAAAATTGAACTCCATTGTTCAGATGCTGCATTATTATTCAGTAATAACTCTAATATTAATGTGGCATTGTGTGGTGCATTATGTGCCTCCCTCAGGCATAATAAACTGTCGTCTGCTGTAATCTGGGTAGTGGAATGAAATGTAGATTTTTAGCAGTGATGGAGGTTAACCACCACCCGACTTCTATGCATTTTTCATGGCCTCTGGCAACCGCTTGCTCTTCAAACACACACACACACACACACACACACACACACAGAGCCAAATGGCTAAGATCTCACAGCTGTGATAACAGCATTGGTCCTATAGCTCTCCTCAAACCCGTCTGCAGTTTAAGAGCTGCTTCACGTAGATGTGTGTTTTTTAAAAGCATTCCTGTAAAATTCCGAATGCTTAACAACTACGGCAGAGATGGAAGTGAAAGTAAAGTAAATTATCTGAGAGCAGGGGATGTTATCGCTGGAAAACGGGGACTTTCTGGTGGTTGAAAGGTGTGGACCCTGAACTGATTGAAATCTCTTGATCTGGCCAGGCCTGGACTAGGGGAGTCTTTTGATGTTGATTTAAAGAATTAAGGATGGAATTCTGTGGGTCGAGACATTCTGGAGGCTTTAAAGCAGAGATGCACTTTATAAAACAATGTTATTATCTAAACTTGCACTTAAATTAAGTGATACTCCCGCAAAATAAGCTTATTATAAATAAATAGTTTGAACAAACTTCATTTTTATGTTAAATCCACTTAAACTTGTAGAAAACGGATTTAACTTTAATTCCTTTATGTTGCCCCAACACAAATTGATTGTGTGGAACCCAGCATTTTTATTTATTTATTTATTTTAGTGTAGGACATTTTTTATTTTAATTGTTACTTAATATGCATTTACACTTTCTGAAAATTGGTACAAATTGGTACAAAAGCTATCATTGGGCTATAGATTTTCAAAAGATACACTTTTTGTACATAAAAAGGTTTACATTGGTACCTAAAGACACTTTATTGCCTTTTTAAGGTACACTTTTTATGTAGATGCTGCATTATTATTCAGTAATAACTCTAATATTAATGTGGCATTGTCTGGAGCATTATATGCCTCCCTCAGGCATAATAAACTGTCATCTGCTTTTATTTTATTTTACAGTTTAGAACATTGTTTTATTTTAATTATTACTTAATATACATTTACACTTTTTGATGGTACAAAATTGGTACAAAAGCTATCATTGCCACTTTATTGCCTTTTTAAGGTACACTTTGGTGCTGTTTATGTATCAATAAATGTCTTCAATGTATTAATGTTGATATGATAATGATAACTTTTAGTCTGAAGAACTATTTCAGAGAAATCCAATGGAAAAAATGGCAAAAGGAGAACTTTATGATAAAACAAACTACAAGAGGAAAATTTGAAATTTAAATTCAAAGTGTTATACGTACAGTTTGTAATTATTAACACTATTTTATTTCAATTTTGCTTACATATAACATATAGGCCAATCTACTAAAACATTAATTAAACTGAAAACAGAAATGAATATAATAAAACTCCTGTATGTTTTCCTCCGGTCTTGCTTTTAGTTTGGTTATTCGTCTAGCTCTGCATTACTGATGTGATTTCTAACTTAAAGTAAATTACTGTAAATAGCTTCATATTGAATCATCTGGAATATATTGATAAACACAGTTAGCCTGATCCCAGTTCATCTTCTGTGAACTCAAGCCAACATGGTGCTGCATTGTCCCGAAGAATGACATCATCTCCTCTCTGACCACAACAATCGGTGCATTAATCATGGTGTTGAGGTGAAGTGTGGCGCTGCAGGAAGGGTTTCCCGTTCCCACATTCATGCGGATGCGCCTGCATGGATCATACTCTGACTCTTCTCTTGTGTGTGTTTGCTTCTCTCCCACTCATGTTGATTTTAATGCGTCTGGATTCAACTCTTGACTGAAGGGAAAATCAGTCAACTTGTTTTCTGCGTAGGTTGTTTAGATGATCATACTGTAGTTTCTGGACATGTCAGTTTGGCAGTGGAAATGCAGCTTACTTAGAACATTTATGAAGAATAGACTAATATTTCCAGCACAGAACCATGATGCAGTGCCGGGATATACATAATTAAAAAATATAGATCATTTAATATGCAGTAGTCAATATTTTTGAAGTGGTTCAAAACCACTCTTTCATCATTGATTCGGCTTAGCCCCTTTATTAATCAGGGGTCACCAAAGCGCAATGAACTGCCAGCTTATGAACTTGATGAACCGCCACAGCCCAGCACTGGGAAACACCCATACTCTCACATTCACACTCATACACTACGGCCAATTTAGTTTATTCAATTCACCTATAGCAAATGTCTTTGGATTGTGAGGGAAACTGCAGCACCTGGAGGAAACCAACGCAAGCACAGGGAGATCATGCAAACTCCACACAGAAATGCCAACTGACCCAGCTGGGGCTGGAACCAGAGACCCTTTTTGCTGTGATGTGACTGCTAACCACTAAGCCACCATGTCACCCTTACTCTTTCATCAAAGTTGTCCTAAAACTATTAAACACTCATTTTAGTTTTCAGATAATTTTTGAAAAACGTTTTTAATCCACTTCAAATGTTGACTACTGTACTTGTTAATTTTTAGTTTCCAAAGCAACAGCTTTTAATCTTTGTTTTTCATTTTAGCCTTTCAACTTTAAGAACTATTAAAAAAAAAAATTCAAATCGAGGTAATGTCAAAACCAAAAACTTTAAACCTTATGAAAACCAATCAAAAATTCAACTAATTTCTACAACAGTAAAAAAGCTTAAACTGAAAATATATTTTAAAAATAGAATGTATTTTAAAATGACACATTACTAGAACTAAAGAAAAAAAATACATATGAAAAAAAATACAATTTAATTAAACTACAAACCTAAAACTATACTAAAAAAAACTAACAAAAAAAACAATATTTATAATTTTAACATATTAGAAAAAACAAACAAAATAACTTTCAAAAATCTACATTTAAAACAAAGTAATATTGTCAAACATAATAAAAAAAAGAAAAGAAATGGAAACTGAAATTCTAAGTGTGTGAGATGCAAAAATAAAACTGGTACTATCATGGTAAAACCATGAAAAATGCATCAGTGAGTTACTTCAGAATTAGCAGATATAGAAGAGGGGCTGGCTGCAGACCAGATACACATGCAAGCTAAGACTGCGTGCAATAGAGATGCACAGATCAGCTGAAATGTCACCCGAATCCGCGGCATCATACTAATCATCCACCCGCCCACACATAATTGTATCTAATGTGTATAAATCTATCTTCACCCGATCGTCACTTTTTAAAATAAATTTAAATTTTTTGTTTTTAAGCATTTTTAAAAATTTATTTATTTATTTATTTAAGTTTTGTGCATATAAACATAAATATTGTTAATTAATGCATATTAAATATTATTATAAATGTATAGATACTTAAAAAACAATTTTTATTATTATTATTTTTTTCCCAAATGTATATAGCCTATAGGTTACTACTGTAAGAACAGATCAGCTTTCGGTACATACTTTCAGTATTACCTTTTCTTGAAATGACCCGATCTAATCTTGTTTATATGCATTAAGCCTGCTCCCGAGCAGGTTTGAGCTACCAGAGCTGTTGCTATGACAACAACTCTCGGATGAGTTTTGAAAAAACGAAACGATCCTGCATCGTGTCAAATAATCAATCACCAAATCCAGTTAATTGAGTAATCCACGTATGAAGAACAGACCCCGGCTCACCATTTCTGTTTGTTGTCAAAACTGACAGCTGGAGGGGTGTGGTTAAGTATGTTAGCCACGCCCAATACCTTAGACAGATGTAATCTGAGAATTTAACTGAAAACATATTCAGATTTCAATGAAAGATTACAAGGGCAAAGTGTTTATTTTACTCTTAATGACACGCGCAGATTAATTATTCACCACAAAACTAGCAATGTGAGCTAACAAAATCATGTGTTTAGTTTTGATTTCATTTCTACTTTAAGTAAAGAGTGTCGTCTAAATACTCACTCTCTTTCTTTCCTTTCTCCAGCTGTGTGTTCGCAATTCAGGCGAGTGTTTCCGGGATCAGATGCGGCACATGATGCGTTCTCTGCAGGACCTGAAGCAGATCCGTGAGCCTGACGATCAATCCAAATGCTCCTACGTGGCTCGAGCCCGTCAGAAGAGGATTAAACAGCGAGAACAGCTCAGTCGACTGCGGATCTCCGACGTTAGCGACGCGAGCACCTACGATTCTGCCTGCTGTCTGGCTAGTCCACTAGAAGAAGAGGAAGACCAGGAAAACCATGCTGAACGTTTGGCTCAAGGCTCTCCGAGCAGCATCAAGAGCCTGGACTTTGACTCTGGTTATTCTGAAGCATCGTGGCAGGATGAAGGTGTGGTGTTGAGGAGAACTAGGAATGTTCGGGTTTCATCGTCCGCATGCGTTCGCACTAATCGAATCCGGCCCAAATCAACATCGGATGCGTGTTTAGAGCGTTGGACGTCATTTGAGGCGAGTGACCCGACAGATTGGACCACGTCTCTGTTGACCAGAGGCCGGAATAGGCAACCGCTGGTCCTGGGGGACAACAGTTTTGCAGATCTGATCAAAAACTGGATGGATCTTCCTGAGTGTCCTGATTCTGCAGAACTGAAGCCCAGTCGCAAAACTGCCTTTTTGGTGAACATGCGACGGAAAATCGCAGGTATTTCTAAAGGACTCGAGGAGAGAAGGTCTGCAGAGGCGTGCGCTAAACGCATGTCTTGCCCTGTAGGATTTCAACCCCCCAAACCCTTTTTTCACCAGTCACACACCAGTTTACACCCAATGGGAACAGACTTTTACCAGTTCAGCTCGGTCATGAAGTCTGGGAGCCGACAGCCAATCATATGCAATGACGTCATTGGATACATCTGATGCGTGTTGAATACGCGTGGAGGATTGTTTCGGAGTGTCTTCAGTTGTTCTGTGTTAATAAATATTGCAATAAATGTTTTTATTTAAAATAATATTCTTATACTTCTTCGTTCTTTTAATGGAAAACCAATGCAGCTGATGCCATCATTAATGATGGTAATGAGAACACTGAATTCAGTCCAGTTAAAGAATTAAGTATCTGTTTACACCTGGTCCGCTAATGTATTTTCTCATTGGATAGCTGTAGCTGATTTGAGAAACCGTTTACGTTTGGCTACATAAATGTGTCAGCTAAATAGATAACAATCCACTCTTTAAATCGTGCTATATGCATAAACGCCCAATCCCGATTCTATTTTTTTTTTTTTTTTTTTTTTACCCCTTTCCCTTGGCCCTTGAAAGTGTGAAGAGGAAGGGCCTTAAAATTTACCCCTAAGTATTGGGACCGCAGTACAGCACCTGCATGTCATCACGATCTCTTGCTTCATATGAGATTGACGATCACGACTGCTGTAGTTTATTCTAGTTGCATTATGTATTTATCTTCAGGAAAGCACTGAAGACAACTATATGCTATCATAACGATATAAAGTGATAATAAGGTCATGACTGTTTTATGTGTTTATACCATGGCCTTATTCATCAATGTAAACACACAAAAACAACATTAACATTATAGCAGACACTGTAAAAAGCTCGTTTACAGACACTAGACATTACTGACAGGGTATTCCAGTGTCATCGAGTGACAATGTTGTGGGACTGCTGTACAGGAGTTATTATGGCTTATATAATTATATTTTTAGCATTTT
>CAIGQQ010031496.1:5018306-5029484 GCA_903798035.1 Danio albolineatus
ATATATATATATATAAATATAAATAAAATATCCATTTACACTAATTTATATAAGTAAACAAAAATATATTTAAGTAAATAAATGGACTCCGTGATGGGCTAAAAAAAAAAAAATGCTGTGGAAATCTGCAGATTTCTGTGTGCAGATTTCATGTGGGTCTACTTATAACCACCCAATACAGCTTTGTTGTTATCTTATTTGGCATACAACTGATTTAACAGGTAGGCTACAGAAGGCTTTGCATTTCACTTGCAAAGTGAATATACATGCGGCATCAGTTATACAGGTGCAAAATAAGTTTTTCTGTCGGTATATTGGCAAAATTAAGCAGCATTAGTAAACCATAAATATAAAGAAATGCCAAATTATGTGCAGGTTGCAAGAATACTGAGACTAAACGTTTATCAGTTGTCAGCAACTGATTTTAAAAGTAGGAAAGCTCACTTTTTATATTGACAGAAACTTTCACTTGAATTGAGAGTTGTTCAATTCAGTCTCTGAGATATTTCTTTGTGCTCGACATTCTCAAGCAGAGAAATTCAGATATTGGCATCTTCTATATGGGGAATTATAATAATTATGGAACGTTTGCAAGATGAATCATTCTGCAGAAAAAAAACAATTGCTATTAATAAATGCCACATCTGGAAGCGTGTTGTACAGACATGTTTTTGTGCGCAAGATTATTTTCTTTGAATCAGACTCTTACGCACTTTTGCGAAATGATCTTAGGCCAAATTTCGAATGCTTTCTGCAAAACATTTTATAAATGAGCTTGTAAACAGCCACTAAGAGTTTATAAACGAGAGTCAACATTTGATAAATAAGGCACCACTTAACAAGCTTGTTGCTCTTGTAAATCAAATGCAATAGAAACGCCACCAGTGCTGAACGGCTCAATTTATTAAAGAATCAGGAAAAAAGCAGTAATTCATCATCTTCACATTATATTCATATTTATCACTTTTAAGCATGACGTTCTCGTCAGATTATTTTCATGTATCAAGTGAATTATTTTAATGACAACGAAATCTGCTATAGATCCAGTTAAATCGGAGGCTTGTAACCAGAATAAGAACAGCCAGCTGTCAGGCCTGCTGTAATGTGATTAAGTCTGAACGCACACAAAGGTGATTCGATTAGGTCAAGCAGAAGCAGCGCTGGAATTGTTTTGGTCGAGATGCATAACAAAAGTATGAAGGGGGGAATTAACAAACCACAGGGGACAAACACACAGGACACATCGACGTGTTTAAAGAAAAACCTGAAAAGCTCCTTTAAAACAATGTGAAGATCACAATCAGAGAGTCTTCACAAACATTCAAGCTTCAAAATATCTCAACCTTACAGTATATAGCCTCAGAAAGAGTTCGCTAGATAATATTATTATCCTTCATAAAAACTCAATTACAACATGGTTTCATTTGTTAATATTAGCTAACAATTCATTTGTGAACGGCATTTATTAATCAACATTTCTAATACACATTTAAAACTGACTCACATTAACAAAGAGTAATTATTGCTCCCTGTGTGTTCATATTAGCTCATTATCGTCATTAGTGATGATCTAATGTAACTAATAAGACCCTGCAGTAGTGCGTAATCATACTGACATTATGTTGTTGTACTTAATAATATAAGGTCCCGTTAGTTAATGCATTAACATGACGACAATGAAGAGTACCACTGTTACAGTATTTATTCCAGCCTGATCTCACGACAAAACGTAACTATTTTAGGTTTTGCCAGTTTAGTTGCTAATTCAGAGTGTGAGTTCAGTCGTACGAAAATGAACGATTTCAAAAAGGAGGCGGGGCACACAACCCCGCCCCTAAACCCAACCGTCATCGGGTGATTAGCAAATTGTACGAATTAGATCGTACAAGTTTATACAAATTAGCCACTAAATCAAAAGTTACGAATTGCCGTGAGATAGCGTTGATTTATTCATGTTAATTAATGCCATTTTAATATTGAAGGTGCACTAAGCAATATTAGAAACTCTTATAACCACAGTGTCAGACACACACACACTTGCAGCCAATCAGCATTAAGGGGCGTGTCTAGTAAGGATAGTGAAAATATCAAAAAAAGGGGATGTGCGTGGGCTTCTGCAGGTTTCAACATGTTTAAGGGTTCTTAAGAGCTTTTTAAGACTATAACGAATGAAATTTCAGACTTATACAGAGCATAACACTTACATTTTATATTACTGGCCAGTAAGTAGAAAAAAAAAGGAATTTAGTTATTTCTTAGCCACATATTTTTAAGGTGTAAAACCAAGCAAACCCTAATATGGGACTACTTTTTTTCAGAATAACTTTACTTAAAAAAAGAAAATTTATATAACTACATTAAACTAAAATTCAGCACATAACAGTCTCTCCCGGTCAGTGTCCTCACTGATCAAGCCATCATGACTACAGTAAACTACGAGCCCCAAAGTGTCCTACCTGACGGCTCTGTTTTAAACTCTGCCTGGGCCTGTGTTCGGCTAATCTCGTTGATCGCCGGCTGCAGCAGTGGTTCAAGTCGAACGCACCTAAACTGTTCCTGCAGACTCTTTTTACCAAGTGAGATTATAAAAAACAGAACTGATTAATTTGTATCATTAGTGGCTGGTTATTCACACACTGCTGCTGCACGACTGTGTTTAAACCCTTTATAATTAAGGGATAATCAACGGCTTGCCTGCGTTAAGGGATTTTAATGCACGACGTGGAGGCAAAGGACCACAAGACACGCAGCAGAGTGTGGTCGCCTCTGCCAAGTCCATTAAAATCCTTTAACGCACGGCAAGCCATTGATTATCCTGCTTATTCCATGGTCATTTCTCAAGGTAGGCCTAAGTTTAAAATAGTTTTGCTGTTTGCGGAGCAATATTTGTCTGAATTTTCGTCAGTTTTTACATGTTAGATTTTCTAGTCCCTCCAGTGAATCAGCTGTGACAGGCAGACAGAGAGATAGAGAGAGCATGTGCGTGCTGTTTATACCTGCTAATATTATTAAGATGCGATTTCATCAGTCCGATGACAGGTGGACAAATAAGACATTTCCAGTCACACCTGGAGTGTGTTTCCAGTCACATTCTCAGTCACACGTTTCTTTTGTCTACTTTCTACCGCTTCTCTGATGAGGGAGGATCTGTATATTGGCTTAGTCTTAACAAAAACCTGGGATACCCACAGTATAGCAGAATTTCCGCGATTTACATTTCATAATAATCCTACAAATCTTATAAAAGGTACCATATCAATTAAATACGCATTTTCAAGTGTACTCTAGAGTCTTTGAAGCAGCCAGAGTCTATTTCAGAAATCTGCTGTTAAATATAGGTAAAGTTTGCATAATGAAAGACATATCAGGACAGGTAGGAGAACATTCTGCTTTATTTATCTTCTTTAAAACAAAAGCAATCAGCCAAACACACAGGATCAGTGTGATATTACATTATTTAGTCATAAATTATGAAACTTTTCTTTACGATCTGCGCAAAATACACCTGAGAACAAATAATAGGTTCAAAAGTCCAAAGACTGACCGTTAGATACAGCAAAGATTATTATTATATATCACGTTTAAACAACAGAGATGCAAGAGATTAGATCCAGCGGCGGGTCTTGAGATGGTCTGACTGACATAAAGCTTCCCTCGGGGGGAGTCGTTCGCGGAGCTGCCGCTGACCGCCTGGAGCTTCCAGCATTTTTAAAGACGCACTTTCCTTACACACAAACTGCCGATTTGACTTCAAAATAACTACATTCTCGCTTGAAAAACTCTTAAAACTTGATTTTGTGGCATAGTTTATGAGTATTTTCCAAATTTTGTGGATTTCCCGTCCGCCATTAAAAGCCCTCATTGGTTTCATGCGCAGCACATGCGAGTTGCTATAGTAACTGTAAACGTTTGGAAGAAGCGCATTTATTTCGAACTGTGATCAAAACTGACTGGAACTACCTGTGTGTTTCAACGAAATATACCACACCCACCAGCCAATCAGAATCAAGAATTTCAACAGACCATGGAATAAATGTGATTTTTGCATAATTGGTCCCCTTTAAAACCAACAATTCTATATTTCAGTGAATTTAAAGACATTTAATAGCATGACATTTTAAGACCCCACAGACACCATGTGTATAGACATTTGTTTTGGTTGCAAAATTTGCTAAGTGCACCTTTAATTTAAGCTCACTTATGTTAATATTAACAAATGTAACTTTTGATTTGATAGTATATTAGTGCAAAACAAAGAAGAGATACAATATATTTCCCCCTAAAGTAAAACCTCATTAAATTTTTCACATTTACTATTATTTTTAGCTTCAAGTTCTGCAGTGTATGAATTGACAGAGTAATCATAGAGAGATTAGGAGTGTGTGTGTGAATGTGATTTGGCCCTCTCCAGCTTCACCTGAGCAGGTATCTGATCGGCGGGACGGTCAGACAGTCTTCATCCTCTTCAAACGAGGGAATGATCTCCAACATCTGCTGGTGATCTGCAACTTCACACTTGGTTGCAAGGCGCACCAAATCACTGATGCTGCATAAATGATAAATGGAAAAAGCCAAATGATCAGCATGCTTCTTCAGAGGAGATAAAATGTTGCATAAGAAGCCCTGCTGTGAACGAATGTACAGTACGAGTGTGTTTATTATTGTAAGGGTGTGGTATAGGACTGTAAGTCCTAATTAGAGAGGAACAGGAAGGTCACAGTTATGCTTCAGTGACTAGCTCAAGCACTACACTCTAACAAAAATATCTGTATGTTTGATTCATGATTTTATTTCTCCCCATTTATTTGTGCTTCTGAGTTGCATTATGGGAGCTTGATCTTTCTTTCAATAACTTTTAGCCTTGAAAAAAAGTGTCTTTTATTATCATTTTTAATAGTTTGCAGTGATATATTGTCTTAGTTGGTGTTGTATATTAAGCTACAAAAGCCTTGTAACAAACTGCCAGTGCATCTTCTGTTATTTTACAGAATTATTTCTCGATTATTTCTCATCTATTACATTATTTCAAACTAAAATGTCAATAAAAGTCATTGTTAAACTGTAGAGTTGAATTTTCAACATCAAAAGTCGACAGAGCAGAGATCAACATCCCATAATGCAATTCACAGCCGTAAATAAACTGAATTAATAAACACTTGTGAATATCAAAATACGGAAACTTAATTAACATTTTTTTGTTTCACAGTGTAGCTTAATAAACAGCTCATAATAACCTGTAGTGCATGTTGTGTGCAAATCCAAGATGCATCTATTGTTTTTCAGATTTGTGAGAATAATAGAAACATTTACTGTAGCAGAAAAGCATGTTAATGGTTTTAACCAACACTTAATTAAGTAATACACTTCCAGCATGCACTATTAAAAAAATTCATTCTTAGCATTTACTAAGAGAAATAAATACAACACTATTATGACGATTGTCATTTGGAAGTCAATTTAATATAAATATATATGCAGAGTTTAGATGCTCTAAATTCTATTTGATATTTTCTTCTAAAATTAAGATTTTTGTCAGACTCGTGTGCATGTAGTTTTTTACTTTTATAGTGATGAATAAGTTCTTTTCATTTAACGTCATCCTTTAACGTGAAATAACTGAACATTAAACATAGGAGACTGAGGAAAATGCACATTTTAGGAGAGAATTTCAGATGGCATTTAGAGGTTTTTGCATCTGAACTCTTCATCTATCCATCCATCCATCCATCTGTCGTTCTGTCTGTCTGTCTGCCTACATACATGCATACATACACACATTATACTATTTATCAGGTAACACTTTATTTTGATGGTCCATTTGATTATTAGTAGCCTGTCTGCTTAATATATGTTGATACTGACATTCAACAGACATTTAACTGACTAAGAAACTTTGCAAGTACATGTCAACTTACACTAACCCCAACCTAACAGTCTACTTATAATCTAATGAGAATTAGTTGCACAGTAACTTAAATTCAACAAACGCACCATCAAAATAAAGTGTGACCATAAATCAATATATATTTAGTGTTATCAAACAAATGTTTCTCTGCTTTATTCATCACTTTAGAAAGTTTAGGTGAATTGCATTGTGACAAAGTAAACATTAGCAATGTTTCTATCACAAGATGTGAATTAACTTTATGTGGAAAACTGGATTGTAAATATAAAGCAGCATTTCCATCCAACGAGTCAAAGAGAACAAAATTGTCACTTCCTGATTAACTGGTGCCAAATATCAACAGTAAAAACGTAATTTGCTGTGGTAGGAGAAGCTGCGTGAGTCTTTTCTTTATTTAATATATGACTTGCCCCTCAGAAGATAATGCCGACACACATTGAACATGTCATGAAGATGTGAGATGCGGAGCACAGACGCTCTTAACAATTCTGGAGGTCATTAAAAATATAATAACACTAATACTGAAATGTTTAAGGCATTATACTGTAGAATGACCAAAACAACATTTCAGATGGTTTACAGTGTGCTCAGCCTGCTGGTTTTCCATTCAGACACAGTTTTATCATCACATGATCACTTATAACAAAATCACATGACCTTTTTTTTAACGCACATACTGGAATTTGTTCGGTAAAAGTGTTTCAATCGTAGTTTATCCGCATCTTTTCTTATTGAATAAAAGTTTATCCTACTTAATTATGTGCATGCATTTTTATGAGCGCATATCTGCATCTTGGTGTTTCCATCAAGTGTTTTTTTATGCACATTTCCAAAATGCACATAAAAATAGGTGGATGGAAACAGTTATTGAAGTGTGTTTTGTGAATGCTGTACATTTTGCATAAAGCACATGCATATATAGTGCAAGATATTTACACAATTGTAGCATTTGCGTCTAGATAAAAAGCAGGAAGTATCTAAACATGAAAGCGGGTAATAAATATGATTATTTTTGTCTCTTAATTTGTCCTCCGAGACTAATTTCGTCTGCGACAGGAAGAGCTTGGGAAAAGCTTGATATCCATCAACAGACTGATGTTAGATGCAGAGGGAGGGAGTGAAGGGTTAATGAAGGTGTGAGGTTTCAAATGACAGTTCTGCTGGAAGACCGAGACCATGCTTTAGGAAAATCCCCATCATCCCAAAAATAAACATTAAGAGAGTAAAAGACTCAAAATCTCTCAGTCTAGACTAATGTAATGACATGTAGCTCTCAGGATCATAATATACAGGTAATCTTACAGTATAGCATACTTATATATATATATTATTTATTTATTTTTTATTGCTGCAGTAATGCAATTATATTGTTCCCTAAAAACCTTTCAGCAAACTTACTCAAGCAAAATTATTTGATTTTTCTGGTGACACTTTATAATAAACCTTCACTAGCCCATGTTAGTTATTGTTACTATTAATGTATTGTTGAACATAAAACAATAATGAACAATACTTAATCATAGTTCAAGATGGACTTTTCCTTCATTCATTCATTTTCTTGTCAGCTTAGTCCCTTTATTAATTGGGGGTCGCCACAGCGGAATGAAACGCCAATTTATCCAGCATATGTTTTACGCAGCGGATGCCCTTCCAGCTGCAACCCATCACTGGGAAACATCACTGGGAAAAAAATGTGTAATTCATCAGTATCTTTTTTTTTTTTACTAATAAACCAAATAATCAAATCAAAGATGGCTAAATGTAATAATGTAATAAAGTAAAAAGGACATTTCTGTTACATGGGATTATCCTAAAAGCAGCTGAAAGACAGCATACACACCTCAGCTTCATGCGATCAGTATGATTGGAGAGATCACTGTACAGCACAGCAGGTCCATAATACAAGCCGCTGATCTTCAGCTTATGCTTCTCCTGAAACAAAAACAACCTTGTTCAGATCATTCAATCACATCCAGTGTCACACTATACATGTTTTACATCTAGTGAATATGTGATGTCTAGGTGACTTGCTGCTACAGTACATAATTAATTGGTTTCTATGCAATTGAATCCAGTTTCCTACAGTTGAAGTCAAAAGGATCAGCCCTTCTGTGAAATATTTATCATCTGTTAAATATTTCCCATGTGATGTTCCAGGAGCAGGGACAATTTTCACAGTATTTGCTATAATATTGTTTTCTTCTGGAGAAATGCTCATTTTTTAAAAATTTTGCTGTAATAAAAGTAGTTTTTATTATTTTTAAGGTCAATATTATTAGTCTCATAATATTATTACAAGACATAAGTAATACCGATGCTGAAAATGTGATTAAAAACATTTATTCAAATAGAAAACAGTGATTCTAATATACCCCATTAATTGAACATTACAAAAGTAATTACACTGTAATATGTTTATATCAGTTATATATAAACTCAACTAAATGCACTTTTGTATTTGAGCACTCAGTATTACTACAGTATTAATACAAATATAATTACACTGTAATACGTTCATATCAGTTATATTCCATATTGTCTGTATTTTTATCAATTAAATGCAGTTTTGTTTGAGCACTCAGTCCTATTACAGTATTTATGCTAATATAATAATATTCTAATATGTTTATATCAGTTATATTCCACATTGATTGTATTATTATCAAATAAATGCAGTTTTATTTGAGCACTCAGCATTGTTACAGTATTATTACAGTATTTGACAGAATTCTAACATGGTTATATTGAACGTCAGGATGCCGCAGTGGGTAGCACGATTGCCTCACCGCAAGAAGGTCGCTGGTTTGAGCCTCGGCTGGGTCAGTTGGCATTTCTGTGTGGAGTTTGCATGTTCTTCCCGTGTTCATGTGGGTTTCCTCCGGGTGCTCCGGTTTCCCCCACAAGTCCAAAGACATGTGGTATAGATGAATTGGGTAGGCTAAATTGTCCATATTGTAAGTGTGTGAATGAGTGTGTATGGATGTTTCCCAGTGATGGGTTGCAGCTGGAAGGGCATCTGCTGCGTAAAACATATGCTGGATAAGTTGGCGGTTCATTCCGCTGTGGCGACCGCAGATTAATAAAGAGACTCAGCCAAAAAGAAAATGAATGAATGAATGTTCATATCAGTTATATTCTATATTATCTGTATTTCTATGAAATTAATGCAGTTTTGTTCAAGCACACAGTATTATTACAGTATTTATACTAATATAATAATATTCTATTGTTTATATCAGTTATATTATATATTATCTGTCTATTTATCAACTAAATGCAGCTTTATTTGAGCAAACTGTATTGTTACAGTATTAATACTAATATATTAACACTGTAATTTGTTCATATCAGTTATATTCCATATTGTCTGTAATTATATCAAATTAATGCAGTTTTGTTCAAGCACACAGTATTATTACAGTATTTATACTAATATAATAATATTCTAATATGTTTATATCAGTTATATTCCATATTGTCTGTATTTATATCAAATAAATGCAGTTTTGGTGAGCACAAGGAAACTTTTACACACATTTTTTAAAAACACTACCAACCCCAAACATACATGGCACAGAAAAAAATAGATGACGACAAGAAAAATGTGTGTAGAAAAAAAAAAAAAACTGCTGTGAGAATGAATAAAACATATGCTGGATAAGTTGGCGGTTCATTCTGCTGTGGCGACCGCAGATTAATAAAGAGACTTAGCCAAAAAGAAAATGAATGAATGAACGTTCATATCAGTTATATTCTATATTATCTGTATTTCTATTAAATTAATGCAGTTCGAGTACACAGAATTATTACAGTATTTATACTAATATTACAATATTCCAATATTTTTATATCTGTATATTACATATTATCTGTATTTTTATCAACTTAATGCAGTTTTATTTGAGCAAACAGTATTGTTACAGTATTAATACTAATATAATCACTCTGTAATTTGTTCCTATCAGTTATATTCCATATTGTTTGTAATTATATCAATTAATGCAGTTTTGTTCGAGCACACAGTATTATTACAGTATTTATACTAATATAATCACACTAAATTGTTCCTATCAGTTATTTTTCCGTTTATATCAGTTATATTATATATTATCTGTCTATTTATCAACTAAATGCAGTTTTACTTGAGCAAACCGTATTGTTACAGTATTAATACTAATATAATCACACTAAATTGTTCCTATCAGTTATTTTTCCATATTGTGTGTATTTTTATCAACTAAATGCAGTTTTGTTTGAGCACATAGCATTATTACAGTATTTAAACTAATATAATGATTTTCTAATATGTTTACACAAGTTATATTCCATATTGTCTGTACTTATATCAAATAAATGCAGTTTTGGTGAGCACAAGGAAGCTTTTGCACACATTTGTTAAAAACACTACCAACCCCAAACATACATAGCACAGAAAAAAATAGATGATGACAAGAAAAATGTGTGTAGAAAAAAAACAACTGGTGTGAGTATGAATGGTGTCTGATGTCTATAAGTGTCTGCTGTTGACAGTGTGTGTGTGTTTTAACCTGGATATGTTTCAGCAGTTCCTCCAAGGTCATTTCCTCCTGGCCTTCAGGACGGCCCTGCACCGGGAAATCGTCCCAGAGAGAGTAACGCTGACCCGCGACCTGCCGACAGACACGACACACACTGGCTCTGAAACACACACTTGACAGACAGTCACACTCTCTATAGTCTAACTAACTGCTTCTCTTGTGCATCTACTTCATGAGGTTGACTGAGGGTACATGTGGCTGATACTGATCTTGTTGACTCTGCGGGAACATCTGCAGATCGGGTTCTGCTCCAGGTCAGAGGTCATTTGGGACCGGCAGAAGTTAAATGGGTGGAATATATAGATTATAATGCATTAACTGATTTTGGATGCTTGTACTTGATCAAATCTAAAAATAAAATGAAAGAGGGGTATGGATGGATGGATGGACAGATGAATGGATGGAATGAACAATGGATAGATGGATGAAATGAACAAACGATGGCTGGATGGACGGACAGACGAAAGGATAAATAGGTGGATAGAATGAATGATGGATGGAATGAACAAATGAACGATAGATGGAACAAATGATGGATGGAACGAATGAACGAACGCACGATGGATGAATGGATGGAATGAACAAACCGACGATGGATGAATGGATGGAACAGATGGATGGATGGAACAAACAAACGAGCGAATAAACGATGTATGGAACGAACAAACAAATGATGGATAGAATGAACAAACAAAT
>CAIGQQ010031496.1:5040585-5054424 GCA_903798035.1 Danio albolineatus
ATAATAATAATAATAATAATAATAATAATAATAATAATAATAATAATTAATTAATTAATTAATTAATTAATAATGATAAGTGGAGAAAATCTGTGCATGGAAAATTTCAGGAGCATTTTAAAAATTAAAACATTCAATACAGTTCAAAAATGTATGTTTTGGACTGTAAATGATATTATTATTATTATATTATTAATATGTTTTATTATTATTTTTATTAATAAGCAATTGGGGTTATAAGCAATTGAATCTCCAGACCACTAAAGGGGCATTGATCCGAATCCCAGCAGCTCACTCCATAGTCTAACACACAAGTTTGGTATGAATACGTCAATGCGTTACAGAGATATTAGTTCAAGTCCATTTTTGCAACCACTACATTAAATTAGTTTGCAAGGTAATCGAAAAAGGTTCGTTTAATCAACTTGAATTCCTTAATGTTAAGGTTAGGGGTTAGGGTTGGGGTTAACCCCAAAAAGATATATTAAAGGAGTCTTGTGATATTTCTTTCCCAGGGTCATCATAGAAAACTCATGTACAGTATCCCAAAACTCATTTAGTTTTTCGCAGTTCCAAAAAAGAAATCAGTTTAAGTAAAAGACGAATGATGTGTGTGGTGATGGGGTGGGAAAATAATAAGCTTGTGCTTTATCCTGCGCCATTTTCGACCATGTTGAAATGTATTTTTTGTTGCAAATATTTTATGCATGCTATTTTTTTTGTACGAAATAAATTAAATCAAATCAAATCAAAAAAGGCACTGACTTAATATTGCTTTCAGCTTTCTTTTTATTCATCAAGATTTATAATGAGAACAAATGTTTCTTTAAGCAGCAAATGTTAGAGTAAGTTAGAATGATTTCAGAAAGATATTTTAACTCTGAAGATTCAAGTAATGATGCTGAATACTCAGCTTGTGATCAAAGGGGTAAATTACATGAAAATATATCAAAATAGAAAACTTACTTTAAATTTGAATGATATTTTACAACAAATAATCTGACTTTCAAAAAACTGTGAACACCTCAACATTTAGAATGATAGTATTGTATTATTTTGCACCTACAGTACATTTATCCACATGAATGCATAAGTGTGTAAAACCTTGAATTGAAGCATTCCCTTGTGTTTAAGCATTATGTTCGCTCAGCTGTTTACTTCAATTCTCTTTTATAAACAAAAAGACTGATTGCTTTACTCTGCTGAAGGAGCTTCTGAAAAGGTGGGACAGTTGAAAGTGTGTCTGTCGTCAGGAAATGATTATTGATCAGTTTTACAGGAGCCCCCCGGGGAGAACAACTGAGGGACAGATGGCCATCAAGCAAAACTACTCTGAAGGATCCTTCTTGATTTTTGACCACAAAAAGAAACAAGATGTCAGAGTGATGCATTTGAAACACACACAATGAGCCCCCGAAAAGTGTTTGGATACTTAAATCACACTTAAAAACGTATGAATGTTATTGCATATGATGATAAAAATGTAAAAAATCAAAGCAATCATGCATGTTTAAGAATGATGTACAATTCAGAAGCAACAAATTGACAAAAATGCAATAAAAAAACACCCAAAACACCACCTGATTGAGCAAAAGTAATGGAGAAAGTCACATTAGTTTATGCTACAAGGGCATTTAGACATTTTAGGTGGTGAAAGGGAAATATTTTTAGGCCAAAATACGCAGGTTAAAATCTGAATATGTTGATCAAGCATCAAAAGAGCGATAATTTCATTTGAATAGTTTATTATTTACTTACTTATGCATTCTGAATGATCTTAAAAACCACCAACTGCTCTTAAATAATTAGTTTGTAAATAATGCAATAATTTAGTAACGGAAAATGAATCATTAACAACATATGGAAACACAATCAAACACATTATACGTGCATATTAGTCAAGATTACAGCATTTGTAGCTGTATTTATAAACTGCTTACTAACATCTATCAACGTACTGTAGAGTTAACGCTTAACAAGTAATGAATTCAATATTTGCTAATGCTTAATAAATGATTTATAATGTGTAATTATAAAGTGCTACCCATATTTCCCCCCTGTGCAATAACATTATCCTATTTACTTTTATCTTAATCAGTAAAAAAAGACTATGATTATGATTATTTACCATGCTTTATGGAAGACAGACACTCAAATTCAATGTAAATCTTACTTTGATTATATACAGCTAGTCAGCTAACATGAAAACGACTGTCATATTTCCTAGTTCCTCCAAAAGCCCACCCTCAAGAGGCTCTGATTGGTCAGCTAACATAATGTGCTGAGATTCGCAGATCGACTCTACTGTATGTCACCAGGAAGCGTCCTGCTATAACATTACAACAAATCTGGCCAAAAAACTACGATTATGATTATTTAACATGGTTTATGGAAGACACTCAAATTCATTGTAAGAATATATGATATATACATTAAAAAATATCAGGTTTATTTACAACAAGAATCATTTGATGGCATTTTAAAATAGTTAATTTAATGATCACAGTGCGGTGCCAAAATACTCATTAATTGTCATGTCTTCATACTTTAACTTCAAACCATTTGGTTACCCTTTTTTTTCTGCAAAGATGTTTTTAATCAATTACAACAGGACAAAATTTGTACATGTAGCACTTCAGGTGAGTATTGCTTCTTTATGATAGGTCTCTCAATGCCTTCCTCATTTGCAAGTTGCTTTGGACAAAAACAACTGCTTAACGAATAAATTCATTCATTCATTCCTTCGGCTTAGTCTCTAATTTATCAGGGGTCGCCACGGCGGAACAAACCGCTAACTATTCTGCCACGTTTTAAGCAGCAGATGCCCTTCCACCCGCAACTCAGTACAAGGAAACACCCATAGACTCTCACATTCACATTCACACTCATACGGCCAAATTAGTTTATCCAATTCACGTGTACCACATGTGTTTGGAAAGTGGGGGAAACTGGAGCACCCGGAGGAAACCCACGCTAACACCAGGAGAACATGCAAACTCTAAAAAGAAATGCCAACTGACTCACCCGGGACTTGAACCAGCAACCTTCTTGCTGTGAGGTGACAGTGCTAACCACTGAGTGCCGCCTTCAACGACTAAATGTAAACGTAAAATTATATATATTTAATTTTTTAAAATTATTTTCTTTATTTTAATAAGTACATCTCAGAATAAGTACAGTAGGTTACTTCAGTATTACCTACGGTAACACTTTATTTTGATGGTCCATTTGAGTATTAGTAGACTGTCTGCTTAATATCTGCTGATACTGCTCCTTCAACAGACATTTAACTGACTAGATACTTTGCAAGTACATGTCAACTTACACTAACCCTACCCCTAACCCCTACCTAACAGTCTACTTATAATCTAATGAGAATTAGTTGGCATGTAGATGCAATGTAACTTAATTCAACTAATCGACCATAAAATAAAGTGTGATACGTACATCTGTTACACTTAATATGACACATTATTGCAATTATATTTTTGACAAAGTTTGAAACAGTATGCTTTCTATGCATATAAAATAACTTTTATAACGTTTATTTTACTTGATGCACTACTATGTTCACTACATTTTGTCTTTGACTTGTTTAACTTAAAATCCAACTTACAAATTGTTCACTCAGTTTAAAATTGTAAGTTAGGCGGACATATTTTTGAGCTCAGAGTTGAATTTATTGATAAAAATGATTCAACTGCATGTTTGAAACTGTTTGTTCAATGAAAGTAAAAAAAATCAGTTGAGGAGACTTAAAATTTAGATTTCTCCATATCTTCAAAAAATAAAAAGTTGAGTTAACTTAAAATTTTAAATCAACCGGCTGCAAAGAAATATTGAATTTATTGAGCTTCAGTGTTTGAAGTTGTGCCAAATTATTTCGTAAAGTATACTTGACTTAAGCCAGCTTTTTTGGTTAACTTAAAAAAAATATTTGGCACAACTTCAAACACTGAAGCTCAATAAACTCAATATTTCTTTGCAGCCGGTTGCTATAAAATGTTAACTCAACTTTTTATTTTTTTACAGTGTTGGAGGACAACAAACACTTAATCAAACGCACTTCAGTGAACATGTAATATTATTATTACTACATGTAAATAATAATTGCTTTTGGAATTACACTATACATTGACTTCCATGGTAGAAGAAACAAATACTATGGAAGTCAATGGTTAGAGGTTTCCAACATTTTTAAAATATCTTCTTGTGTGATCAAAAGGAGAAAGAAAAACTAACAGGATTGGAACAAGAAAAGGATGAGTAATGCATTTCCAGTTTTGGGTGAACTATCCCTTTCAACAGTCACATACTTTTTAAGGCCACTATATACAGCAAAGCCTCCCAGATTGAATATACATCAGCCCTTTCTCCTTTTAATCTCCGTAAACTCATGCATATCCCCTGCTTGAACAGAGCGGGGTAACAAAGACAGGAGAGGGTGACAGCATGGCAGGCCGTCTCCAGAGGGTTTGACACTTACACTCCAACTATAGTCCTTTTTACAATAGGGCCATTGACGTGTTAAAGAGTAAACAGAAGTCTGGCTCATTGTCCTGCCTGACGGCTCGTGCCAGAAGGACTCCGGCAATGGTGTTTGCTTGCTACAAATGCTGCATTTTGTCCGAATGTCTCTTTGACTGAAACACTCACATCTGAATGGTGCTATTTCAACTTATTATTTGAATTGTGTTATGTCAACTAATTTTAGGCAAATAACATTCATGAGCACAATTCATTTTGAACCATATCTGACTACACCAAAAAATGCTGGGTTTTACACAACTCCATGTTGCGTCAACGCAAATCGATTAAGTTTTTTTTTTTTTTTACAATTTTTAAGTTCACTGAACATAAAATAATTAAGTTGTCCCCAAAAAATCCTAAAGAATTGTGTAGTTTCAGCCCATTTTAAATATATCATCACAAAGTGGTTGTAAACAGTTTATTTGGGCTGAATTTAAGTTAAACCATTTAAATTCAGCCCATATAAATTATTTGCATCAGTTTTAAAGCAATAATTTTTTTCAGAGTACTTGACTCCTCGTTTGGTGTGAACCCAGCATAAAAGTGTCATTATCCCCGCCTGTTGGTTTAGTGTGCCCTAAACCTGCATCACAGCACATTTTTGCGTTTTTTGTGGACAGAGTTTTTTTAAAAATCAAAATGGGTAAAACTCTGTTTATAAAAATACCTGTGCAGGTTTAGACATAGCCTAAGTTAACAACACAGGCTCATTCTGAAAACGCAGTCCTACAGTGTATACGTTTCTGGAGATTGTGAATTATGCAGCCAGAGGTACATATGGTTGCATTTCGTCTTTAAAGCAAACGCTACGAGGCGGTATGACACGGTTACTTTTCTCACTTACCACCTGACCGCTTACCTCCACAAGGATGGCTTTCCCGATGTTACCAGTTTGCCCAGTGGCTCACCCCGTCCGTCAGCGGACTTTAGATGCAGAGCCACGTAAAACGCAACGACTGTGTTCGAGTCCAGTGAAGAACAATTCCAGAAAGCAGGTAAGACAAAAACAGAAGCCAAAAAATACAATAAACAAGTAAATAACAGGGTGACAATGTGGTAAATTCTGAAAATGTGGTAAAAATCAGGCGAGGGCTTTTCTTTTTCTGGATTGCTTTTGAAAACACTATCGGTTCGGTTTAGGGAAGTGGGTGAGTGGGTCAGTCGGTGCGTTTGAAGACACTATTGGTTGGGTTTAGGGAAGGAGTAGGGTGGGTCAGTCGGTCAGTCAGTCAGTCAGTCGACAGCGGCCTCTGGTTGATTTATGCGAGAACAGCAGGCGCGAATGGCTTATGCGAAAGAAATTTGAGATCTGAAAAAGCGTACACAGCGGCCGCTGGTGGACTTACACAAGAACAGCAGGCACAAATGGTACTTGCAAGAGAAATTTGAGAACCTAAAAAGTGCACACAGCGACCTCTGGTGGATTTACGTGAGAACAGCAGGCACGAATGGTACTTGCGAAAGAAATTTGAGATCTGAAAAAGCGCACACAGCGACCTCTGGTGGATTTACGCGAGAACAGCAAGCGCGAATGGTACTTGCGAAAGAAATTTGAGATCTGAAAAAGTGGACACAGCTGCCTCTCGTGGATTTACGCGAGAATAGCAGGCGCGAATGGCAGTTGTGAGAGAAATTTAAGATCTGATAAAGTGTACACAGTGACCTCTGGTGGATTCACAAAAACGAAAACTGCAAAAAAAAGGTACCCCCTGGGAACCTCTCCAGAAATGTATATAGGGGTACGTTTTCAGTATGAGCCTGGGTTGTTAACTTAATATTTTACAACTCTTAGTGGATTGAGCATAAAACAAACAACTTGTCCAAAGAAATGACAAAAAAAAATTTTTAAACAGGTAGTTTGAACAAGAAGCAGCAAACATTTTTTTGAGTGTATAGTGGTAAACAAAGCTCAAATAGCACTGTCCTGAAAGGGTATACTTCTCTTGGGTGTAATCACTGCTCTCATAAATGCAGAAGACTAACTGCTGTTGTCACACATGTACATGCTTTTTACTGTTTCTTTTTTCATTGTTCAGATCAGCAGTGCAAGTAAAGAGTCTGCTGATTTTGATCAATAATTGTTTGTGTGGACGTCAATATTATTGATCAGCTCCTATTAGATGAGCAGGGGTCATGGGTGGCAGCGTGTTGTGTAATGTAACGGGATTATATTAGGCTGGACAGACTTGGGAACAGCAAGGACAGCTGTTCATCTCAATTCACAGATGCTTTACAAGAATTACCAGGGTGGTATGGGGTACAGTGATGCTTTCAAGATGGTGATATCAATTTATAAACCCAGAAAGTCCCTTAATGATGGTTTTCTTAGAAGTGTCATTGAAGCTTACTGGAGCATGTTTTACAAGAACAATTATTTTAAACAAGCTTTTAATTTTCTCTCAAATTTACTAGCTATCTCTGAGTGGACAAGTCAAAGTTATTCTATTTTAAAAAGTAGTAAATCAAATAAAGGATGGTTAGTAGTAACTTGGTGGTTAGCACTGTTGCCTTACAGCAAGAAGGCTGCTGGTTCAAGTTCCGGCTGGGCCAGTTGGCATTTTTGTGTGGATTTCGCATGTTCTCCAGGTGTTGGCGCGGGTTTCCTCCAGGCGCTCCAGTTTCCCCCACAGTCCAAACACATGTGCTAAAGGTCAGTGGTTCCCAACCTTTTTTTTGCCTGAGACCCCCCCGGAACATATTGTAAGGCCCCCCTCCACATTTAATGTAATAATAATTAATAATTGGGCGCCACGGTGGCGTAGTGGGTAGCACGTTCGCCTCACAGCAAGAAGGTCGCTGGTTCGAGCCCCGGCTGGGTCAGATGACATTTCTGTTTTTGCATGTTCTCCCCGTGGTTGCATGGGTTTTCTCCGGGTGCTCCGGTTTCCGCCTCAAGTCCAAAGACGTGGTATAGGTGAATTGGGTAAGCTAAACAGTCCTTAGAGTATGCATGTGAATGAGTGTGTATGAATGTTTCCCAGAGATGGGTTGCAGCTGGAAGGGCATCTGCTGCGTAAAACATATGCTGGATAAGTTGGCGGTTCATTCCGCTGTGGCGACCCCAGATTAATAAAGGGACTAAGCAATGAATGAATGAATAATTAATCATCCTCAAGTCGCATATCATCCTCAAGTCGCACAGAAAGCTGATGCCTCACGCCTTCTGACATTGTTGCAAAGCGACGTTTGATCGTATTAATTAATAATGGTATCTTGGCCAGTTTTTTTGATTTATCCTCTCCAAATAAATCCTTGACAATCTCTGTTGTGCACGGCAAAAAAGTTTCTGCAATTGTATGCCCTTTCTTTGCTTTGGCGATTTTTTTTCCAGCAACTGTGTACGATATTTTTAAAAGTAGCTGTGGCATCCCACATCTCATTTTGGGTGTGTGTCAACTCTTTTGCCAAGAAATGCTCTGGGCTTGTCGTGATATTGGGGATGAGTCGTCTGCAAATGTCTTATTAATTTGGACGGCCTCATGCACTCATTAGCAAGAACTTTGGTGGAGATAATGCACTGTTGCTAGGTCAGGGACTCTTTGCTTCTAGAAAATGGAATAAAACTATAGTTCAGGTAATCATCCTGGTATTTTCTGCCTTTCGTGTTCCCAGTATTGCTAGAGCTGCAACCTGAAATGTTTGGAGCTTCCTCACCTGGGTCCAGTGCTTGGGTCATTACTATAAGCTGCTGAATGCGAATCAGTGAGACTCAGTTTTTTTGTGTCCATTTTTTGGTCAGTCAGGATAAAACTAACTAAAGCAACATGATCGTTCTCCTAAATGTCCTCTGCTTAAAAAATCTAAAAATATAACAACACCCCCCACAGAGCCTGCTGAGGCCTCCTCGTGGGCCGGGACACCCCTGTTAGGAACCACTGCTATAGGTGAATTTAATATTAATGTGTGAATGTTAGTGGGTGTGATTCCCAGTGCAGGGTTGCAGGTGGAAGGGCATCTGCTGCGTAAAACATATGCTGAAATAGTTGGCGGTTCATTCCGCAGTGGCAACCACTAATTATAAAGGGAATAAGCCGAAGGAAAATGAATGAATGAATAAATCAAACATTAGAATAACAACTAAACACACTCTAAATGTTTTTTTTCACTTAATTTTCGAGTGTTTTGGACTTTTGAGTGTTTTGGTTTTGTTGTTTATTATTTTGAATCTCTTATGCAAAGAGCACCGACACATTACCTACACCTCACGCTCTTTGTGTTTGATTTTAGAATATTAAAATATTAAAGTTTTATTTTTTTTAATAATTAATTAAATACAACGCAAATCTTTCCACTTCAAAATGTAATGCTAAAACTGTGAGTAACTTGCCATTATGTCGTAAGTATTAGTCAAATATACTAGATTTTGTTTTCTTTACACTGTGAATTTTGATTTTCATAAAACTTTATTCACCGGCGTACATATATAAAAGTGTTTTTTTAGAATATGTTTGATTACTATACAGTTTTATTTCATTACTATAGTTTTTCATGCTTCTTTGTCAAAACAAAAAAGACCTCAATTAATTAACAAAGTCAATTCACTCATTCATTCATTTTCCTTGGGCTTAGTCCCTTGTTTCAGGGGTCACAACAGAAGAATGAACCACCAACTATTCTGGCATATGTTTTTTTTGCAGCGGATGCCCTTCCAGCTACAACCCAGATCTGGGAAACACCCATATACACACTCATTCACACACACTCATACACTACAACCAATTTATTTCATCTGATTCACCTATAGTGCATCTTTTGGACTATGGGGGAAACTGGAGCACCCGGAGGATACCCACGCCTACATGAAGAGAATATGCAAACTATACATTGAAATGCCAACTGGCCCCGCTGTGACTCAAACCAGCAACCTTCTTGCTGTAAGATGACACTGCTAACCACTGAGCCACCATGCCACCTTACCTACTAAATGAATTAACTAAAAGAATGCTAAACAAAATGTAATCATTTAATTAACAATTAATTAACAAAAAAAAAGCAGGAAAACTAAAGTATTTTCTTGCAAAGCGTACTCCAATAATCTTTAATTAAAACATGGGAAAATAATTTTTAGAATCAGATGCACCATAAAACTGGCACATGCCTAAAAGTGGAGATAAAAACAGGAGCAGAAGTGCATGACAAAAAAAATGCATGATGCATACCTCCATGATTACTTTAAACAGCACAGAGGCCATTGTTATACCAAATGGTGCAAATGTTTGTCATGACCTGAACTGAAAAGACAAACAGTGAGAGAGAGAGAGAGAGAGAGAGAGAGAGAGAGAGAGAGAGAGAGAGAAGAAATATTTTTTTTTTTCTAAATGGCTTTTCCTAAGTACAACAAATTGCATATCAAAATCAAAAAATTGCATTTTGTTTGGGGAAGTTTTCTGCTTATTTTGAAGAGGAGATGCTTATATTAACAAATAGCACCTCATGTGTAGGGCCAGATGGAATCTGCTGACATTTTTTGTTATTTCAGAGCAGAATTTATTTATTTTTTTGAAGATTTATGCGAGATTTTTGTGGATTTATGCGAGATGATTTCGGGAGTATCATAACTAATACCTTAATATATGAAATAAAAATATATGAAATAAAAAGTAATACCTTTTTAACTTTTATATAATGTTTACAATGTGAATCCAATTAGATCCACTTTATTTGGTAAACAAAGCAAGTCTCTCGTATAAAATCTCTACTAAAAGACAGAAAATATTAATTTACAAACTGTATTGTAAACAAATCATAAGAATATTTCCATATTAGTCAATATTATTACTGAAATTAATTTAAAAACTGAATAAATATAAATTTACACACACTTACACCAGTAACTAAACAGAATCAATGATGGGCTAAAAATCTGCGGAATTCTGCGAGCGCAGGGCTACTCATGTGCAATAGAAAGGTCATGAAATACAACCTAGATTAATACACTTCTGTTTACACGTGTTTTTGACCTATATGCACATAACTGCCAGATATTATGTGACATACTGAAACTAGGAACAAGAGCATAGATAGTGTAAGAAAAACAAACCACAGTTGAATTCTGTTCCCCTAACTCACAAGATACAGTTCTGCTTTCCATGCTAATGATGGTTTGTTTAAGATAGACTCCAATGGACAGCACTGAATAATACTTCTCTTGTTCCAAAACGAATGTCATCTTTCCAGACGTGCTGTAAATATGCATGGGGAGGAAACAACTGAATAGTCGACGAAGCGACACATGTTCTTTTCCATTTATGAGAGACAGCAGCTGTTCTGAATACAGATCTATGCAGGCTGAGGGAAGTGTCATTAAAACACATGCAGCTCTTAATGACATCAGAATGCTTTAAATTAAACTAAAATAATAAATAATATATAAAGATTTCCCTCATAAGCAATGCAAATTTTGTTGACAACACATAATGAAATGGTACTTATAAAATAAAAACAATAATAAAGTTGAATCTTCAATTGAATATATTGATTAAAGTGACTGAAAAATACAAAATTGGGAATAGTGAGTGTTCATCTTTGCTAGCTTAATATAGACAAAGAATACAGAATACACAAAACATGTCACTCGTATAGTTTTGAATGGGGAAAAGTGTAACATGGCGAATGAAGCTCTACCTTCTAGTACATGAGCTAATCAGTGATCGCTATAGACTGCTATTCTCCGGGGGAGAGGCTGGGACCAGCTGTAAATGTCTGCAGATTTTGTGTGATTTAAACGTTTAGAAATGAGAAATAAAAGACATTTCAAAGATGGCCGCCGAGTGAAATTACTTGCCTTAAAGGGACTTTGATATAAATGCCTAGCCTTGTTGTGCACAATTCACGAGTGCATGCGATTCTAAAGTAAATAGAATGAAGCACTTTATACTATAGAGTGGTGTGGAAAAAGTGTTTGCCCCTTGCTTTTTCCCCCCACACTTTCGGGTTTAAGATCATCAAACTAATTTAAATAAACACATTGTGCACTAATTTAAGTAAACACATTGTGCAAATTTTAAATTAAGGTTTTTATTATTAAGGGAAACAAAATACAAAACTTTATTCCCTGAGTGAAAAAAAAGTGTTGAAGAGATGAGATGCTGCGGCATGACTTTAAAAAAGGTGGTTCATACTTGAAAACCCTGCAATGTGGCTGAATTACAACAATTCAGAAAAGATAAGTGGGCCAAAATTCCTCCACAGCGCTGTAACCGACTCATTGCAAGATGCTGAAAATGCCTAATTGCTGCTAATAGTGGTCTAAACAGTAAATAGGTTTAGGGGCAAACCCTTTTTCACACAGGGCTATGCAGTTTTTTCTTAATAAAAAAAACCTCCATTTATAAAAACACATGATGTGTTATCTTTGACTAAAATTAAAATTTGTTTAATGGTCTGAAACACTAAAGTGTGACAAACATGCAAAAAAAAAAAGAAATTAGTGAGGGGGCAAACACTTTATCACACAGGGCTATGTAGTTTTTTCTAATAATAAAAAACATTTGCAAAAACACATGATGTGTTATCTTTGACTAATATTTAAATTTGTTTGATGATCTGAAACACTAAAGTGTGACAAACATGTAAAAAAAAGGAATTAGTGAGGGGGCAAACACTTTTTCACACAAAAGGGACTTTGATGTAGATTCTTGGCCTTCTTGTTCACCAGTGCAAGTGATTCTAAAGTAAAAATTATTGTCTTTATATCAATGAAGCACTATATACTATAAAGTGGTGTGTAAAAGTGTTTACCCCCTTGCTTTTTAAATTTTTTTGTCACACTTTAAGATTTAGGATCATCAAGCTAATTTAAATTTTAGTTAAAGATAACACAAATAAACATTGTGCAGTTTAAAATGAAGGTTTTTATTAATAAAGGTAAAACAAAATACAAAAGAGACAAAGCCTGTGTGATAAAAAGTGTTGAAGAATTTGGAGTGGCCTAGTCAAAGTCCTGACCTGAATCCAACTGAGATGCCATGGCATGACCTTAAAAAAGGTGGTTCATTCTCAAAAACCCTGCAATGTGGCTGAATTAGAAAACTTCTGTAAAAACGAGTGGGTCAGAATTCCCCCACAGCGCTGTAACAGACTCGTTGCAAGATACTAAAAACGCTTAATTGCAGATGTTGCTGCTAATGGTGGCCTAACCAGTAATTAGGTTTAGGGGCAAACACTTCTTCACACAGGGCTACAGTATGTAGGTTGGTATTTAGTTTTCTCTAAATAATAAAAACATGCATTAAAAAATGCATGATGTGTTTACTTGCTTAATATTTAAATTTGTTTGATGATCTGAAACATTAAAGTGTGACAAACATGCAAAAAGAATAAGAAATTAAGGGGGGCAAACATTTTTCACACAACAGTATGTACTCTATACAATACTCTATACTGTATTATTTGTGATCTCTAAAACATATCAAACAGACAAAGATTATGCATCAGTTTTAATAGCGGATATAAAACATCTGTAGCATTCTGAAGAACTCCAGTTATCGGAGAGAACAGGGAATTTGGCTGCAAGGAAACACTCTCCATTTCCTCATCGGATTATTTTTGCTGATTACATCTTTTCGTTTATAGTCGGGGATGAATCAAGACACCATCAATTATGGTTTGTTTACATGCACTGAACATTTCTCAGACGCTTTCCCAGTGATCTACATTTTATGCAACATGAAAAGACTACTAAGAAAAATGCGTGTTTAAATAAATCATTGTGAAATGCAGCTATAAAAAGACTCAAACGAGGTCATGTTTTTTCTCTTGCATGTCCTTTTGCGTACCCGTACAGTAACTATAGTATAACTTGAGATACTTGCCTCATGGGTTTTTATTATTAAAAGTAAAACAAAATACAAATGAGACAAAGCCCATGTGAAAAAAGTGTTGAAGACTTTGGAGTGGCCTAGTCAAAGTCCTGACCTGAATCCAATTGAGATGCCATAGCATGACCTTAAAAAATGTGGTTCATTCTCAAAACCCCTGCAATGTGGTTGAATTAGAACACTTCTGTAAAGATGAGTGGGTCAGAATTCCCCCACGGGGCTGTAACAAACTCATTGTAAGATGCTGAAAATGCTTAATTGCAGTTGTTGCTGCTAATGGTGGCCTAACCAGTATTTAGGTTTAAGGGCAAACACTTTATCTAAAAAATTTTTTTCTGATCTACATTTTATGCAACATGAAAAGACTACTAATAAAAATGTTTGTTTAAATAAATCATTGTGAAATGCAGCTATAAGAAGACTCCTACGAGGTCATGTTTTTCCTCTTGCATGTCCTTTTGCGTACCCGTACAGTAACTATAGTATAACT
>CAIGQQ010031496.1:5059551-5070785 GCA_903798035.1 Danio albolineatus
AAATAAAATAAAATAAAATAAAATAAAATAAAATAAAATAAAATAAACAAGATGGTCTCGGCCCAATGAAAAACAAACCTTTTGGTGGGTTTTGAAGTAATGTCTTGTGAAAGCACACAGAATCAACAAGAAATGAAACAATATAACAAATCAAGTTTCTATTTCTGAAAGCAAAATAAAAAAGAAAATTATCAATCTGAAAACTCTCTTTAGATATAAAAAAAAAAAACGTCTGAAAGACATATAACTGGTTAACCTGTGGGGAAAAAAAAGAGTATGCCACAATAACAGCCTGAAAACTGCTTCCAACAATCCGTTCATTTTTCCCCCACCAGGAATAGTTCATTTGATTTAACCCTCTTGGTGTGGTCTTGTGACGGCAGGCCAGAATCCAGTGCATGACTCCACTACAGTATATGTGCCATATGAAGTATGACTTAATGACTTCACCATGCAGACATATGGAAAGTATGCAGTATGCTGCTACATCTAAAGCAATTGCTTTAGACGGCCACACACATTTTTTGGCAGTCACTCTGGTGCATGTCTAAGATGAATTACCATTGTGTTTGAATGAACACCAGAGAGACGTCTAAACTCGTTCAGCCATAAAATTGTACAAAGAAGAGTTTTGAAGTTCAGAAATGCTTAAATCAGTTAAAGATCAAAGCTAAAATACTGATGGCAATACTTTTGCTGCCACAGCCATATCACCCTGCAGCCCATGACCAGTTACACACTGAAGCTAAGCAGGGCTTGGCCTGGTTAGTACCTGTATGGGAGACCACATGGGAAAACTAGGTTGCTGTTGGAAGTGGTGATACTGAGGCCAGCAGGGGACAATCAACCTTAGTCTGTGTGGGTCCTCATGCCCCAGTAAAGGGAAGGGGACACTATACTGTCAGTGAGCGCCATTATTCGGATGAGGTCATTAAAAAAAATCCCATATTTGTATAGGGATGTAGGGATGATTGGCCAAATTCCCTCCATCGGCCCTTACCCATCATGGCCTTCCAATCATTCCCATCCCGAACTGGTTCTATTACTGTCTCTCCACTCCACCATTAGCTGGTGTGTGGTGAGCGCACTGGTGCCGTTGTCCTGTGGCTGCCATCGTATTATCCAAGTGGATGCTGCACACTGGTGGTGGTGTGTAGAGACCCCCAACAACCCCCTCGTGGTTGTGAAGCACTTTGGGTGTATGGTCATACACAATAAATGCACTACATAAATACACATTACTTACTTACTTTTTTTTTACAATATAAAAATGACTCTAGTAGGAGAGCACTTGAGGTGTTAATATTCAAGAGATTGTCAAGTAAAAGTCATCCATAGTGTTATGTGTATATTCACCAAAAGTAATAAAACAAAGAAAAGAATATAAATGAGCAAAATAATCAAACTCAAAAAACACGTTTAAAAAGAGCATCGATTCGGCTTCTTATGTGAAATTAAAGCATATTATTTCATAATAATAGATTCATAAGCATAGAATTTTTAAGGTAAATTATGAATATGCTCATCAAAAGTGCATTAATCCAACAATGCAGTAAAATCAGCAAAATAGGTAAATATTAATACATATAAAAATACAATTTGACAACGTTTTTTAAAGCAAAAAGGGCTTTGCTTAAAATAAGCGAGTAAACACATTGCCTTAAAAATTCAAGGTTTACTCAGTCTTTTAAGAAAAGTCAACTTGTCACTTTTAAGGCAACGAGTTTACTCACTTATTTAAGTAAAGTCAATGTATTACTTTTAAGGCAACAGGTTTACTCAGTTTTAAGTAAAGTCAACTTACCACTTTTAGAGCAACTGGATTACTCACTTTTTGTAGGTAAAAAATCTCTTTTTACAGTGTAGAAACAACCATACATTTTAAAGACGCATTAATGAATAGAAAGTCCTAAAACAGCAATCTTAATTTTTAAATGAGCTTCCTGTCCCGCTTAATTAACATTTGTGACCTAAAAGCAAGCAAACTCCAATAAGAATAAGCAAAGATTTCTCTTTTTAATACAAACTATTACAAATATAAATGAATACATTCTATGGTATGCTAATGTATACATACTGTATATTAATTGTGTATAAGACTAGTCAGTACCAAAGCCAAAACTTGAATTACTCTAACAAAATTTCTTAAATCGAGATGCAACAAATGATATAGTAATATATTTTAATAGGGAAAAACATTAAATAAAATTTTAATAAAGAGGAAGACTCAAGAGAACCATGAATAAAACATTTTTAATTTAGGTGAAGTTTTCTTTTGTTTTGGTTTTGCAACACCACTATATTTCTATTTTTTGTAAACATGTTAGGTGACCTCGCTCTCATTTTAATGAATATAAATGTTTAATATGGTGTTAAAATGTACCAAAATATATGCTTTATTTTGGGAGTAATCATTTATGCTGTGCACTATACATTACCAATTCATTTAATGCTAAATATATTCAATTCATTAAACATGCATCATTCTCTTTAACCCTTTATCTAGTCATCATCATGTAGTGGTTACGTTTGTGCAATTAGAGAAAGCTTTAAGAACAATCACAGTTTCTCTCTATAGTATTTGCTGACTATGCAAGTGAGTGCACTCTACAGTACACACAGAAGGGGAAAGAATGATGAATGAAACACTGAAAGTCCACAATGTTTAGGAACAAAGCCATGAAGAGAAGCTTTGGGTTGAGCAGATGGGCTTCCAAAGCTTCATTTCTCCCCCAAAGCACCTTCTTTCTTACTCGTGCGCTCTCTAAGAAGCTGTGAATGATTAAAGGAATAAAAAGGCAGTCGCACTGGAGCTCAAGAAAATCTGGTTCTAATCGAGGAGTTTCCTGCGATGGCAGGAAATAGCTGTCATTTCTGCAGGGTTTTCTTTCTGCCACCTCAGCCTTTTCCTTCTTCCTTCTCTCTCTTTTCAGTCGTAGAATTCATAAATGGCTAAATAAGGTGACCGAAAGGTCAAGTGCAAATAAATGCTCTCACTTCAAAGCTTATGATCTCCATTTGTTTGTCTAAACATGAAAAACACAACTTTATGAAAGCGTGAGAGCGAGAGTTCATTTTGTGCTCATTTTAATAATTAATCTACGCAAACACTAACATTGTTGGCTTTTGTGTCTATTATTATTATTAAACAGTTAAGAGTTTGATCAGAAAACATCGTTGGGAATTGAAAGATTATAAATTTAAATTCAAACAAGTTATTAGAAAAAAAAACTGCAAACCATTAAAATATTTAGATCAAGGACTTGAAATATCAGACTAAAACTCTAAAATCATGACACAATCTACTTGAAAAATTCGACATTACTAATCAGTATAGTTTCAGATGATTATATATATTAGTAGTTTCATACAGCAAAGATGCATTCAAATTGTATTCATTTGTCCACGATATAATTCACTTAACACAGTAAAAAAAGTCAACAAATTTGCCAAAATAAGTCAAGTTTACAAGCATTTTAATAATAAACAGCACAACTGTTTTCATCACTAATGAAAATAAGAAAAATGATTGATAAAGAATCCAAAAGAGACTTAAGAATATATACTGTTAAAAATATCCGTAAATTAGCAGTTTTCTGTATTTTGTGATTCATGTTTTTATTTTATTTTATTTATTTATTTAATTTACAACTACTTTTAACCTTCAAAAGTTTGAAAAAGTGAGTTTTATTAACATTTTTAATTGTTCTCAAAAACATTAATAGTTTGAAAAACCTTTTAATATACTGCCAGTACTTGCTCTGTTATTTTACAGACTCATTTCTCTATATATTATTTCAAACTACTAAAATGTCATTAAAAGTCACTTTGTTAAACTGTAGAGTTTAATTTTCAAGATCAAAAGTTGCCAGAACAGAGATCGAGGTCCCATATTGCAATAAACCCCAGAAATATCACAAAATATGGAAAATGTTAATAACCAGATATTTTCTTTTTACAGTGCTTAAAGATCACAAGAATAAACTGCATATTAAAATACAGTATAGTAGAACATGTTTTGTTTTTAATTGTAATGATATTTAAAGATATTACTGCTTTAAAAAAACTATATGTTGTTAATCAAATACATGCTCCTTGGATGATCATCAAAGACTTGCAGTCTTTCAAATATACAAAAAACTCCACAACCTTAATCTTTTGAACAGAAGCAAATCACATTATGAATCCCTTTTAAACCAAGATCACTTATCAGCACAAAAATATATTCACTGCAGCTATAAAGCTAGGGAAAGCCTTAAATCATGGTTATCAAAAGCATGAGAAGCACTGCCAGATGCCCGCTTCATATATAAGGAGCTTCAAATTAACGCCTACAGGTGAAAAGCCAAGCTGCCAGAAATGCATTTATTAACAGGAGCAGGTTCAAACAGGTCTATTAACTTTAATATAGAAATGAACGCAGACTAACCAGATATGTAAACCCTCAACACTGTAATTTAATGACTGAAACCACTATTAGAGGTATTATATTTGTTTGCGTAATCATAACATTAAAGACCACTAGTCCAAAAACAATGTATACTGAAGTGGTGGCACTATTATTGAAGAAACATGCAATTATTAAAACCTTCAAATCAAACCTACACTGTAAAACCTAAAAACGTTAAGGTAACTCAAACCATTTGCAACAAACCATTTAGGTTCAAAAACTAATCCTAATAAGTACTGTGAACTCAATCCAGATTCAATGTTTACCCCATGCCGAGTATCGATGACTTGCTGGAGAGAATAGGGCAGGCCTGCTACATAACCACACTGGATCTGTGCAAAGGTTACTGGCAGGTGCCCCTCTCGAAACCCCTCACTGCCTTCAGGACACCTCTTTGCCTATATCAGTTTAAGGTACTTCTGTTTGAGTTACATGGGGCATCTGCAACATCCCAGCGCCTCATGGACCATGTTCTCCAGGGCTGTGAAAGTTTTGCGTCCTTTAGACGACGTGGTGATAGTCACAGGTGGGTGGCAGCACGTGAAACAGGCCCTGGAGAAAATTCAAGGAGCAGGTCTGTCCTTAAATGTGTGTAAAGTGTAAGTGGGGACAGAAGGAAACCAACTACCTGGGATATACAGACTGGGAAATGGTGGACTCAGACCACAGGTGGACAAGGTACAAGCGCTTCGGAGGAGCCAAAAACCTAGGACCAAAAAGGAGGTACGTTCCTTCTTAGGATTGATGGGCTGGTACCGACGCTTTATCCCTGACTTCGCATCAACGGCAGCACCCCTAACAGACTTACTCATTAAAGGGATGAAGAATCCAGTCGTTTGGACTGATGCCTGTGAACAGGTGTGAACTACTTTGAAGTAGAGGCTATATACACATCCTGTGTTGAAGAGCCCTGATTTCTCTCAGAGATTCGTGGTGCGAGTGGACGCATCTGGTAGAGGGATTGGTGCGGTACTAGCTCAAGGACCAGCTGGACAAGAACAACCTGTGGTATTCCTGAGTCGGAAGCTGTTGCCCAGGAAGACTTGATATTCTACCATAGATAAGCAGTGTCTAGCAATTAAGTGGTCCCCAGAAACCCTCCACTACTACCTCCTGGGGCGTGAGTTTGACTTGGAAACGGACCATCAGGCACTTGCCTGAATTAACTCAACGAAAGATACTAACGCCACAGCATGAACCCAGTACTGTTTCCCAGTACTGGGTTGCAGCTGGAAGACCATCTGCTGTGTAAAACATATGCTAGTTGACGATTCGTCCGCTCTGGCGACCTCTGATGAATAAAGGGACTAAGCCAAAGGAAAATTAATGAATTAATATATTTTAAATGTGCTGGAAAACAAATATTTTCTCCATTAAGCAACACTTAGGAAATATTTTTAAAAGAATTTCAATTTTACAGGAGGGACCTGTGTGTTAACCTTAAAGTACCAATAACCAAATCATGGTTTTGGTACTGGAGGTAAAAAAAAAAAACTTTGAGAGGGACCAGACTCTCCGAAATCCTCACACACAAGCACACCAGCATCCCATGCTGGCAAACAGCATCTAAAAGAAAACACATGCTGCTCTTTTCTACAGGCAACGACAGACACAGTCTCATAAAACGCACTGAGAAGCTGCTAATGAGGACCTGAAGCAATAACTCAAGGCAGAGCACTTTCTAGTCTTATAACTCATGAAAGCACAGTCACACTGCATATAGAAAGCTGAATGCTGGGGAAATTAATTACAACAATGAAATACTGATAATAATCAAATGAAAAAATGTGTGATTTTGAAGTTATTAAACAGGCTTTGCACTTTGCACTGACACTATCTGATGATATTTGTAAATAAAGCAGCATTGTGTTTTTAACACTTCCTCATCTTTAAATTTACCAGGAATTGCAAACAATTAATGCTGTTTTTGTTCTTTTCTCTTTAGATTAGATTTAACTTATGTTCATTACACATGTACAAGTACAAGGCAACGGAATGCAGCTTAGGTCTAACCAGGAGTGCAGAATACAGATGTAAATTATAAAGTGCAATTATAGAAAAACTATGGTGATATTTACAAATGGATGTACTATGAACATTATATACAGGTTGCATTAGCTTTGAACAGAGATTTACAATAAATTATCATATGTACAGGTTGCTATTAATAATCAGAAGTATGCAGATAGATACACATACTTACTACTACACTCTAAGAAATGGTGGGTTGTTTTAACCCAATGTTGGGTCAAATACGGACAAATCCAAAAGGCTTGATTTAAATTTAATTGAAAAAAAAAAATTAACCCAATGGTTTATCCATATTTGACTTAACGTTGGGTTAAAACACCCCACTATTTTTTATAGTGTAGTTACAGCACTAAATAAACATGAATAAACATCTCGCGTCTCATGTAATCGGTCAATAAGCATTTTCAGTGAGTGAGAAACAATCAGAAAAAAGTCAGTAAATACTACTGTCCTTAGATTTATTTACATTTTAGTCATAATAGTCATACATTAAAAGGATTTAAATCTAGCATTTAATTACCTCAGGCTAGCTGTTCTGTCTTTACAGCTTGTAAGTGCAATAGAGAACCTCCAGACAAGTATTTCTCTAAATTGTGCACTAATAACCTGAATTTGTATTATATTTTAAATATAATATATTAATAGTATATTTGACATTTTACAGCATCGCGTGAAGTGTGGCGCAGTGGGAATCGATGTCACCTCACAGCAAAAAGGTCTCTGGTTCGAGCCCCGGCTGGGTCAATTGTCATTTCTGTGTGGAGTTTACATGTTCTCCAAAGACATGTGCTATAGGTGGGTAAGTTAATTGTCTGTAGTGTATGTGTGTGAATGAAAGTGTATGGGTGTTTCCCAGTGATGGGTTGCAGCTGGTTGCAAACGGCTGATGGAGACACCTAATTCTGAATAAAAATGGCTTAGTTCACAAAAAGGTCAGCTGCTCTAACAACTTAATGAAAATGCACCTAATTGGCTTTTTTTGGGAACTTTGAAAAGATTAGCTTCATTTTAGAATAAAAACCTGGCTCATTTACCTGGCTTGTAAAAGGACATTTTGAAAACCGCTGAGCAAATTAATATATTAGAGTACAAATATAATTTTAGCATTAGATTTATATGTTAAAGAGCCCCTATTATGGGTTTTTGAAAATGAGCTTGCATGTAGTGTGTAACACAGCTCGAAGTGAAGTGAAATGTCCAGCTGAGGCTTAAATCTGAAAGTCACAGTGTTTAAAACTATTGATTCATCTATAAAAGAGTCGACTCATCGTTCATTAAATGAATTGTTGTTATAACGAGTCTTTAGCCGTTTCGGCTTGACGTCAACGCAAAACATAAGCCCCGTCCACAAGTTGCGCACGCAAACCCGGGAAAGTTGAAACCCCCTGCCCCGACCACAGACAGGAAGAAAAAGTGGAAGACGACAAATACTGTATCGAATTCTGGTTAAATCATGTCACGTGGATGCTGTGTTCTGAAGTGTGAGGGGAAAGTTGTGCTCTTTTCACTTCCTAAAGACTCAGTGGTTGAGGTTTATCTCTGCAGAAATGCCTCAGCATTATAGCCCCAGCCTTGTGCTGTGTTCCCTCTGAGGAGTGCTTCTGAAATCTACACGCTTACATCTGGGGATTCGTCGACCGTTTGTTAAAGGAAGGATCAGAAAAGACTACTGATGTATGCAGGGGCGGACTGGCCATGGGGAGCACCGGGACATTTCCCGGTGGCCTGACGGCCGATCTGGCCTGCCACTGTAAATCTGGCCTGCACCCTCTATCCAACCTCTCATTCTTCCCCCATTTCAATGTAAGTGCGATTAAAACTGTTGCCTCATTATTTTCTCTTGCTTGCAAATTATAAATTTAATTGTGTTTTGAAAACGCGACACGTGCCACTTTGTTTACCGATTAAAATGCGTTTGTAAGCTCGTGTTTCTCTGCTGTTTGTCATTGCTATGGCCACCATGGGTTGTTCCTACACACGCGAGGCGTGTATTATGTTAAGCTCTTCAGAATCAAAAATAATTGGACAACACAATTTATAATATACAGTTTACTCTGTCCATGGTACATGACAGTCATTCTCTGGACTCAAGGATTAATGAACACTTCTTGAAGGTGTAAAAATAGTGGAGGCTCTTAAAGAGGATGTCCTTGAAAGAAAACAGGAAGCTTCGAGCACATCCGTCTGGCCTCCGACAGCATTTTCATTGGCAGTTTCACAACTGTATCTTTCTTTCTAGAATGTCAAAACAACTTCTTAGTGTGTCTGCCAAATATCCATGATGAATGAAGAGTTCGGAAGCAAAAGCCTCTGAGTATAATCTGAAATATTCTTATTTCGCCGCTCCTGTATGTAATTTCAGTATTTTCAAATATTTTATGGCAAAGAATAGCTTCTTTTCATTAACTTAAAATGTTAATTTTAAACAGCACACAAATGAAACTCTTAAAATAACAGTCTTTAAATGTCACTTTAAGCTGAATACTACACAGCAAACTGTGAGGTGTTGAATTTCTGGTGTAAGCCCCAGTAGTGTTAAAATCCAAGTGTACATTTACTGTTTTTAACAATGATGTGGGGGTAAATTGTGATGTTTAACAGTGTGCATTTCTATTGTTGCCTTTCCATACTCCATACGGTGTTAATTGTTTGAGAGATGACACTCCTGTGTTTAGTAAAATTACTGATATAATTGTATTTGACAGTCAGTATTTTTTGCTGACTTGTAAATTTGAAAACGTATACAGCAAATTTGCCAGTGTACACTTTACACCACAAGTGTTGAATTTAACACTTTTCTGGTGTCTATACGAGTCCCACTAGCCAAATGTCCAGGTTACACTTACAAAAGTGTTGAATATATACACCTCTGCAGTGTAAAATATATACTCTTTTGAAAGTGTAACCTGGACACTTGGCTGGTGGGACTCATATAGACACCAGAAAAGTGTTGAATTCAACACCTGTGGTGTAAAATGTACACTGACAAATTTGCTGTGTAGTATCTTGAAATATATTATTTAATTTATATATTATTAAATAAAATTTTATATTAATTTTTATATTTAATTTTATAATTAATTAAATTTATATATTATTTATTCTAGTCTACATTTAAATATTATTTACTGTCATCAGGGCAAAAATAAAAGAGATCAATTAATAGAAATGAGTAATTAAAACGATTATGTTTAGAAATGTGTTGAAAATATCTTCTCTCCATTAAACAGAAAGGAAAATATATTCAGGAGGGTTGCTAATTCTAACTTCAAATTTATATTTTTATCACATAAATTGTCATTTTAGTAAGCAACTGGGTCCCACTTTATATTAAGTGGCCTTAACTACTATGTACTTAGATGCAAATAGAATTACAATGTACTTACTGTGTTCATATTGTATTGCAGAACACTTCTGGTGCTCTTGAGGTGGGATATGGGTACGGTTAGAGACAGGTTTGGTGGTATGGGTAGGTTTAAGAGTGGGTTAAGGTGTAAGGGATGGTCAACAGTGTAAATAAAGATGTAATTACATAAATTAATTACAGATGTAGTTACATGTATGTATTTAATCAAGCATAAGTACAATGTATAAACATGTATTTACACAATAAGTACAATGTAACTAATTATAAATTACAGTGTAAGTACATAGTAGTTAAGGCCACAATATAAAGTGGGACCAGCAACTGATTAATTTCTCATTAGTTTAAAGTTGTTGTTTTTTTTGTTTTCCCTCACTCGCAATCCATATACAATGTTCCCACTGAATGCCACGTGGCTGGAAAAGAACAAGTAGACATTTCCACAGCTCAATTTAATGCATTGACAGCTTACAAAGTCACATATGGCAACTACAGTACCACCAGCACTGTCTAAACAAAGCTTTCAAATAATGGAAACGATAACCCTAACTTATGGACTCGGACACGTGACTGCATTCAAACAATATCAGAAAACAAAGTGTGCTCAAGCTCATTCTTTACTAGTCTCATGTGTGGAAATGTCTCTCCACATCCTGGACTTGGAAAAGACTGGTGAATACTGTGCCAGTCAGTACGCAAGCAAAACAAAGAGGATGGAAAAAATGAAAGGGAAGATAACGAAAACAAAATGCTCAAAGCTCAAATGCTCATATATAATATAATATAATTATTATGACTGTCATTGCTGTTTATACACATTCCTTATTTTATTTCTGTGCTGTTTATGTACTCATATGTTGTATGTTCTAATAAAAAGGTTTTAAGCCTCTTATAAATAGAGAAATGTCTACACTATCTTACAGAAATTTGTCAGTAAATACTTATTTTATTCTTAAACATATATTAGTACAATTAAAAGTGACAATAAATGCAGTTATATTGTTCAAAATAGATTTGTATTTCAAAGTAATGCTGTTCCCATTCATAAACGAATCACCATTTCCACATGATGTTCAATTGTACAAGGATTTTAAAGGTGCTGTATGTAAGTTTTTGACTCTTCTACAGCATAAAAATACAATAATATGTTAGTAGATATTTAAAAACATCCCAAGTTAATATACTTAACCAATAAACAGTGCTGAAGTCAGATATTCTGCTTTGAAAATGTGTTTTCCGTGTCGGAGCTGGTGTCTTTGTTTATGTTCTATTAACCTGCCAATGGCAGTTTAGCCATTTATATTTCAGCACTCCGGATTGCCTTGTTGAAAAAACAGCCTGCCTTTCTTTCTTTCTTTCTTTCTTTCTTTCTTTCTTTCTTTCTTTCTT
>CAIGQQ010031496.1:5070795-5081554 GCA_903798035.1 Danio albolineatus
TTTCTTTCTTTCTTTCTTTCTTTCTTTCTTTCTTTCTTTCTTTCTTTTCTTTCTTTCTTTCACTCAATCACTCACTCACTCATTTATTCATTCATTCATTCATAAAGGTTCTGAAAGCATGCGTTTGTGATCGAAATGTGACATAGAGTGTCCTAACAACAAGCTTCGGGACGAGATACGCAGTGATGAGCAATTTGGCTGTTTGCACCAGACGAAACATGACAGAAATTTAAATACAGCCATTCAGAAGCACAGAATATGCACTCACTCATGAAATGGTAAAGTTTATAATCTATTTAATACATATTAACCCTCTTCAACATTATTAAATGTAGATGCTGAATCAGGGCGCCACGGTGGCCGAGTGGTTAGCACGTTCGCCTCACAGCAAGAAGGTCGCTGGTTCGATCCCCGGCTGGGCCAGTTGGCATTTCTGTGTGGAGTTTGCATGTTCTCCCCGTGGTTGCGTGGGTTTCCTCCGGGTGCTCCGGTTTCCCCCACAGTCCAAAGACATGCGGTATTGGTGAATTGGGTAAGCTAAATTGTCCGTAGTGTATGTGTGTGATGTGTGGATGTGTTTCCCAGAGATGGGTTGCGGCTGGAAGGGCATCCACTGCGTAAAACAAATGCTGGATAAGTTGGCGGTTAGTTCCGCTGTGGCGACCTCGGATTAATGGAGGGACTAAGCCGAAAAGAAAATGAATGAATGAGATGCTGAATCACGTGTTTAGTTCTAAAGTTCAATTTCAAGTTCTGAGGTGAACTATCTGCTGCTGCTTTCAGTATATGACAATAAATGTCCTGTAAAATGACCTTCAAACTCACATTGTTAGCATTTAGCACTGAATAAAGCACATGATGTGTACCTGAGGTGATCATTGTCAGTTTTCTGTTGTTCAGCTGTGAGAAATAGAAGTCGTTTCTAATATATTAATTCCAGGTGTTGAATAGGACAAAAACTCCTTTTAATATGGAGAATATTCCTTAATCCCTCTCAGGTGCCGTTGCTTTATTTAGAACACTGTTTAAATCACTCACTCCTGTACTCAATCTGGCAACCCGCGCTTGCATTTGTTTTGATCCAGGAGTGCAATACCTAGTTCAACCACTGGTTGTCAAACTTACATACTGCACCTTTAACATTAATATTACTAATAACACCAGCTTGAGCAGCAAATGTTGATTAGCAAAATCTTATAAATATTGTAAAACCAAACACATATCCTTTTAAAAATGTAAATAAATAATATTGTGGCTATAAAGGTTAGAAACTAAACCATCTTCCTCTCTACTGAAACACTGTCAACATTAGAAAAACTGACTTTATAAATCCAACAAGTATTTTTTTAACTAGCATGAATGATGACGTAATAAAAATCTTGTTATACAGTGCGTTACTTAATATGACATCCATATATGTGGATGCACAGGCACGTGCAGAGGGGGGGGGCTTTGGGTGCATGAGCCCCTGCCCTTTTTTCTCCTGGAGAGAAAGTGCCCTTTTTCCTGGGGATAATAATAATTTTTTAAATACTAATAATAATGTAATATATGCGGATAAATGATTGTGTGTTCTATTTAAGGACAACTTTCCCTGTCAAACAATAAAAAAAAAAAATTTTAAAGTCTATCTTGGTTTTAGTCTATCCGCTCCAAGCGAGCCTCGAACAGATGATTTGGAAAGTGAAACCACTTGTAAGGCGAACGCCCTAATGAGGACGCTATTTACATTGTTGCTCTGCCCTCAAAAGTAAGGGGTCAGTGGAGTAATGTCTCCCAACGCCTGCATCCGCACTCCACAAGGACTGCATCTGGGCAATGGCTTACAGTCTGCCCCATACACACACTGCAGACGGAATGTGCATAAAACAGGTGTTACTAGCTGACTGGCAGCAACGCTATGATCGACAGAACCACCGATGTAAATTCATCTTCTATAGTGTATGGAGGTGAGTAACGGTTAACAAAAGACTACCTGAGGCTCAAATTCAACGTCAGCTATTTATCCAAAAGCTCAAAAGCAAATAGACTATTTTGTCTTGCTAACATCCTCCATGTATTAAGTTAGCTAAAGTTTAGCCCGGGCAATATCACAGGCATGCAGGCTATTAACTGAGGCTAATGAAATAGAGAAATGACAGCTGGATAGGGAAAATATTCCCCTCTCGTTTTTGCTGACATTTATTCAGAATAGATCATGTTAATCGAAGCTATAAAAACATGTACATATAGGCTAGCTATGGAAGTCAGGGGCTATCAGTGTGTCCTACATTCTTCACAATATTTTATTATTTTGTTCAACAGAAAAAAACCTCAAACAAACATAATAGATGGAAGAGGGATAGTTCACCCAAAAATGAACATTTACTCGCCCTCATGGTTCCAAATCTTTGTTTCTTTATTTTGTTGAACACTAAAGAATTAAAGCAGATGTTCTAAAGAAAGCTGTAAACCTGAAATCATTGATTTCCAGAGCATGAAAAACAAATACCATGAAAGTCAATGGTTACAGGTTTCCTGCTCTCTTCAAAATATTATTTTGTTCAACAGAAGAAAAAAGTCAAAAAGGTTTGGAACAAGTACAAGATGATTAAATCACTTTAAGGGTGCATGGTGAATTTAAGGTGAAACATCCTTTAATATATTTTATTTATTAAAGTACAATTATTATTGTTATTTAATAAAAAGTGCCCTTTTTTCCATTTGAGCCCCTGCCCCTTAAAATGTCTCTGCACGGCCCTGTGGATGCATGTGCAGAAACAATAGAAACTATAACATTTATACCATTATAAGTAGCATTAAGTACAAACCATCAAATTAAAACCAGTATGTTTTACTTCAGCATTGTCTCTAATATGTTCTGGAACATATTCCATTGGGATTTATTGGTTTTATCATGCAACCAATAGAATTCAACTCAATTCAAGTTTATTTCCAGCATTTTTACAATAATAATTTCAAAGCAGCTTCACAAAAGGTGCACATTATTGCTTTACAATCAAATTCGGAAAAATTAAGATACCAATTATTAGTTACCATAACTTTTTTAGTTACTAATACCTAGTAACTAAAATAAACTAAAATAAATAACATAACATAGTTAACCTGCAGTTGTATAGTATATAAGTGATGTCTATGTTTACATGCTCAGTGAAGTAAAATAAACGGCAAACAATAACCAGTAGAAACCCTTAGGACCAATGCAGTCGTTTCCATTAAACATAATAATGATAAATAGGATCAATATAATTCCCATAACAAGTTCTATGATCATTTCTATTGTGCTTTCTTCCCTGCAGGGCTTGAACTACGTTTGTGTTTTGAAAAATCAGCAGTCTGGACAGTCCAGAAAGCAGCCACATTGCACTAGTAACCTGAGCCTGTGTGTTTCAAAGCCCAGCTCACTGCCTGTCCCCTTGGGTGAAAATTACCCTCAACTCTGACCCTGCACAAGCTGGTAGAAACAACACAACCCCCCCATGTGTGGACGGCTGCATCTGGGGTTGCATTACCTCATCTGTGAAGTCTGCCTGCCTACAAATCTTGAACTATTTATGTTTTCCCTTTTAAAACCTATTCACAAAGCTGCTGAGACAAACTTTTTACTAAGGAAAAGAAAGAAGACTTAAGAGTAAGATCAGTAAGATCATATAATACCAACACTATCTCACGCCAATTCATAACCTTTTGATTTACAGTAGGGCCCTATCATACACCCAGTTCAATAAGGCACAAGACGTGTTTGCCGTGATGTGTTGCTATTTTCAGACCAGCGCAACCCTACTTTTCCTGTTTTGCGCCAAATTGTTTAAATAGTAAATCCATTTGCGCCACTTTGTGAACTCATGGGTGTGCTGGTCTAGAAAAGAGGTGGTTTGAGGTGCATTGTTGGCATGTTGCTATTTTGAGGAGCTAAAATAGACTGTGCAATAGACCAGCTGAAAGCAAGTCTAAAGTCCAGCACAGAGCGTGTTAGTTGTGCAGCTTAAACACTTACACGTTGCTTAATACACACAGGATGTACAGCAATATGCAAATATCTTTACAAATGAAAAAGAATTAAAGGATTAAAATATACATAAATATAAAAACCACTGCCTGCATGCTTTCTTCATCTCGTTTTTTTTTTCTTTTTTTTTTTTTTTCAGTTTATTCATGACAATGAGGGCCGGCACGTCAGTAACAACCCCAATGGAGGAGGCTCGTTCTTTATCCTCACGCTGCAGATGATTTGTTTAACTGTTTTCTGGCATTAAAGCATTCAGTTTTTACACTTACAAAGTCCACCATGTAAATAGCAAATGCACCATGGCGCAACGTAACTGACTCTTAAATAGAAAAGGGAGATGAGACTTTGTAATGTAATGTAAATGTAATGTGTAATATAATGTGTATTTTTTCTATAACGTATTTATGCACATCAGGCTACACGGTGGCGCAGTAGGTAGTGCTGTCGCCTCACAACAAGAAGGTCGCTGGTTCGAGCCTCGGCTGGGCCAGTTGACATTTCTGTGTAGAGTTTACATGTTCTCCCCGTGTTGGCGTGGGTTTCCTCCGGGTGCTCCGGTTTCCCCCACAGTCCAAAGATATGCGGTACAGATGAATTGGGTAAGCTAAATTGTCCGTAGTTGTCCGTATGTTTCCCAGAGATGGGTTGTGGCTGGAAGGGCAAGGGATAAGTTGGCGGTTGATTCCGCTGTGGCGACCCCGGATTAATATAGGGACTAAGCCGAAAAGAAAATGAATGAATGAATGAATTTATGCACATCAGTTTAGGTGGAGTGCAGAGACAGTGATGGAACCAACTTTGATTGGTTTATTCTAAAAACACCCCATAACTCATCAAGAGAATAAACACAACCCTGTTAGACCATGCTCCGCAGCACAGACCATATTTTACCGTCTTTAAAATAGCAAAAGTGGATTTGGACGTGTCATTAATGCTTTTACGCCAATTTGTACAATCTCATTCCTTTGTTTTAGTATGATTCACTCATCCCCCAGTGAGGGCTGGTTTAGGGGTGGGGTTTGGTGCCACGTCTTCTTTTGAAAATGACATTTGAATTTGTATAATATTTAAATTTTGCCACTAAACTGACAAAAACGTAAAACAGTTATACTGTATTTCTTCATGAGATCAGCCTGATAATACATCCACTAAAAGGCATAATACTTTACAAATCATTTTGATCATAAATCATCTATACATCTGCATATTATCAGTTAATATTAGTGAAATTAATATAAAAATGAATAAATACATATTTACACACATTTATATTAGTAAATAAATTGATATATTTATGAGTCCGTCATTCAGGAGAGTTTTCTTTGGATTTCTGGTGGCACATATTCCGTGTGGGTCTTTAGTTGTAAGCTACTTTTAGCCTTAAGATGTTTTTGTAATATATGTATTTAGCAAGCAGCTCATTTGAGGGTTTGATTGTTTGCTACTTTAATGCATGCATGTGTCTGTCTGAATACTCGGTTGTCTAAATGTGAAAGTGGAAGTCCCCTAAAGAGAGCAAACCCAGCAGGTTGGCTGACAGGTGAGGGTCTGCGTGGGCCAGTGTACAGTTACTAAGTGGTTTAAGCCCCTGAGGATGAAAATAAGTTCACTAAAGCCTGTAGTGATCTGGACCCAGACAGAAGACTAATGCTGTACCCTTTCACCCCAGTCATCACTCCTGGCCTGATCACTCACCTCAGCCACAATTAAAAACACCTTTTATTCACTCACAATAAGTACATTTACTTTAGACAACAACAAATAAGACATTCATTAGTGCCTACAACATATTGTCTAATTATATGCCAAACCTACAATGATACACAGTAAATAACGTAAAAAGATGAAAAGAATACATTAAAAATAAATAATAGTGTATTATTTAATGCATCAGAAAATGCTAGTAACTATTTCGATTAACTTACACAATTAATTATACATACATTTTAAAACAGGCAGAGTGAAATAGCATTCTCTCACAAAATATACTGCAAAAATCTTTCATTAACAAAAAAGGTAATAATAAATATATTAAATAAATATTAACTAATAACTGAATAAAATATATTTTTAAAGGGTCTCATTATTCTATATTTTAAACTATATATATTATTAATTCATTATTATCCTATAATTATTAATAATTATATACTATAAATTATTCTTTATTATAAATTATTATTTATTACTATAAAAAACATTTGAGGATGTGAAATCTAAGGATTAAAAAAATATATATAAATATTGAGAAAATAATCTTTAAATGTATCCAAATAAAGTGCTTAGCAATGCAAATTACATATCTAAAGTTATTTATACTATAAATTATTAATAATTCTAAACTATAAGCTATAAATACATGACATTTTGAAACAGGCAGACTGAAATATTTTTTTTTTTGCAAAATATACTGCAATAATCTTTCATTTACAAATGAAATGTAATAAAACATATATTAAATAAAAAATTAATTAATTAATTAATTAATATATTTTAAGTGTATCACTGTTCTGTGCTCTATTTTAATTCCTATTTATATAATTATAACTTATTATATTTATATTTATTATTACATTTATTATCACATTAAATTTATAGAAATAACAGTTAGTACTTTAGTATATTTTAATATTGTATTAGTTATGTAATAATAATAACAACAGCTACAGGTACACTGAAAAAAAATATTCATTGGATTTACCCATTTTTTTAAGGTAAGTGATGGCAAACTATTTATATTTGAATTTAAACAAAGTAATTAAGTTGAATATTACTACATTTAATTTGGTTGTTTAAATTCAGCCCATATTAATTGTTTGCAACCACTTACCTTAAATAAAAATGCTGGGTTCGACACAATTCCTTCATCAACACAAATTGATTCATTTAACTTAATTGTTTTTACAAAAGTAAGTAGATTGAAAATAAAAAAATAAGTTAAGAATTGCGTTGATTCAGCTTATTTTAAATAAGTCGTTTAAACAAATAGCAAAAATAATTTGAGTGAATGAGTCATTTATTTTCAGTGTATTATATCTGAATAGTAAATCTAATGACATCTTAAAACAGTAAAAATGATAATAAAAACAAATATAAAGAGGTAAAAAAAAATTAGACAAATGTCAGAAGTTGGATGATGAATAAACTGTCACTTACTGTAAATGTGGGGGCTGCACAAGGCTGTGAAAACACAAAATACTGTGTTGCCAGGTTTATATAAGCGTTGCGGTAGGATGCGATTTTGCTGTGACCCTGAACAAGCTTATAGAGCTCCAAACACATCAGTCCTGCGATCGCAGCAGTTGTTGTGGCGATTGCTGGAATGATGCGGCCTGCGATTAGCTTGCTCTGCAGATGAAACATAAAAGTTGCAGATGTTATTTGTAAGCATGCATGTTCACAGTAAGTTGAAAGTAAATTTGATGATGATGAATTTTTTTTTATTTAATACCATGTCAGCAACCAAAGCTATTTTCATGGCAAGAACATTTTTAACATTAATAAATGGCAGGAATGGACAGCACGGTGGCTCAGTAGTTAGCACTATCGCTTCACAGCAATAAGGTCACTGGATATAGTCCAGGCTGGACCAGTTGGTGTTTTTGTGTGGAGTTTGCATGCTCTCCCTGTGTTGGTGTGGGTTTCCTCCGGGTGCTCCAGTTTCCCCCACAATCCAAAGACATGTGCTGTAGGTGAATTAGATAAACTAAATAATGAATTCCTTCATTTATTCTTTCATTTTCTTTTCGGCTTAGTCCCTTTGTTAATCTGGGATCGCCACAGCGGAATGAACCACCAACTTATCCCGCATTTGTTTTACGCAGCGGATGCCCTTCCAGCTGCAACCCATCTCTGGGAAACATCCATACACACTCATTCACACACATACACTACGGACAATTTAGCCTACCCAATTCACCTGTACCACATGTCTTTGGACTTGAGGGGGAAACTGGAGCACCCGGAGGAAACCCACGCAAACGCAGGGAGAACATGCAAACTCCACACAGAAATGCCAACTGACCCAGCCGAGGCTCGAACCAACGACCTTCTTGCTGTGAGGCGAACGTGCTACTCACTACGCCACCGTGGCGCCATGACTTGTTTTAAAAAATGAAATTATCCTTACAAGGAGTTAGCTAAGAGCATCTCAGGGCTTTTCTAAGACAAAGTACCTGGAGCACAAAAAGTTTTAAGTTCTTAAGTTGCACAGGTACAGTTGAAGTCAGAATTATTAGCCCCCCTGTTTATTTTCCCCCCTGTTTAACGGAGAGAAGACTTTTTCAACACATTTCTAAACATAATAGTTTTAATAACTCATTTCTAATAACTGATTTATTTTATCTTTGCCATGATGACAGTAAATAATATTTTACTAGATATTTTTCAAGACACTTCTATACAGCTTAAAGTGACATTTAAAGGCTTAACTAGGTTAATTAGGTTAACTAGGCAGGTTAGGGTAATTAGGCAAGTTATTGTATAATGATGGTTTGTTCTGTAGATTATTGAAATTAAATAAAGATTAAAGGGGCTAATAATTTTGACCTTAAAATGGTCTTTAAAAAATTGAAAACTGCTTTTATTCTGGCCGAAATAAAACAAATAAGACTTTCTCCAGAAGAAAAAATATTATCCGACATATTGTGAAAATTTCCTTGCTCTGTTAAACATCATTTGGGAATATTTAAAAAAGAAGAAAAAAAATCTAAGGGGGGCTAATAATTCTGACTTCAACTGTATATAGTATTATCAATAATATCACTGGCAATGATACCCATACAATGTAATTTTGGCAATATAGTTAGGGACAAAATTATCTTTATCTTTAATGGCAAATAATAATAATAATAATAATAATAAAAAAAACAAAAAAAAAACAAAAAAACATTAGAATATTAAGCAAAGATCCATGAATATATTTTGTACATTTCCTACTGTAAATACAGTTGAAGTCAAAATTATCCGCCTACCTGTGATGTTTTACTCTTCATCAAATATTTCCCAAATGATGTTTAACAGAGCGAGGAATTTTTCACAGTATTTCCTATAATATTTTTTCTTCTGGAGAAAGTCTTGTTTGTTTTATTACAGCTAGATTAAAATCAGTTTTTAATTTGTTATAAAACTATTTTAAGGTTAATATTATTAGCCCCCTCATGCAATACTTGTTTTCAATTGTCTACAAAACCATCATTATACAATGACTCGCCGTAATTACCCTAACTTTCCTAATTAACCTAGTTATGCTTTTAAATGTCACTTTAAGCTGAATACTAGTACACTCTCAGAAATAAAGGTACAGGAGCTGTCACTGGGGCATATGGTACCTCAAAGGTACTTTTTAGGCACATTTAGGCACTAATAAATACATTTGAGGTGCCACTGTGGACTCTGGGTACAAATATGTACCTTTTGAAAAGGTACTGCCCCAGTGACAGCTCCTGTACCTTTAATTCTGAGAGTGTATCTTGAAAAATATCTAGTCATCTATTATGTACTATCATCAAGGTAAAGATAAAAGAAATCAGTCATTAAAAATGAGTTATAGAAATGTATTGAAAAACTCTGTTAATCAGAAATTGCGGGTAGAAAATACAGGGAGGCTAATACTTCGGGAGGGCTAACAATTCTGACTTAAACTGTAGGTGCAAATAAGTCATGCAAACCTATTAATGGAAAGTGGGACAAGCAAAAATAGAATCAAAAATCTGCAGTCTAGCATAATCAAAAGGTCTTTCCTCAGGGTTGTTCTGTATGTGTTCAGGAACTGAGGACACAAACCCCCAGAGGGGAATGTTGATCACTTTAGACTTTAGCCTCACAAACAAAAGCACAGTGGAGTTGTTAGAAAAAGATAATAGAGATTCACTTTGTGGCGGTCGGCTGTCGGTATATCATAGTTCTCTGCCCTCAGGTTGGATGCTGCAACTATATAGTCCATATGGAAATTACTGTCATCATCCTGGAACATAAGAAAGGAAAAGAACATGCGGTTATGAACAAACAACTGCATTATTACAGGAACTGATGATACATTGGAGAGAGTTTGCAGTGCACAGGACATTATTGCATATCTTCATTGTTTGTGTTTACATATATCAGATGAACATCTTTGGAGATTGTGCAAACAGGTTTTTCTTATTTTCTTCAAGAAATTTAGTCTTAATATTATCTGTAATATTGGGTCACACATAAGCTTCATTTGTAAATGTTAGTTAATGTATTTAACAACATGGGACAAACAATGAATAAGACATTTATTGCAGTATTTGTTCATCACAGCTAACGTTATTTAAGCTGTTCAAAGTTAGTTCACATTAACAGAGCATTAACTACTGTTAACAAGCACAGGTTTGGGGTTTAATAATGTATTAGTTAATGTTGAACAATGATTAATGAATGCTATACAAGATTGTTCATACTTTGTTCATGTTAATTTACCATTTAAATGATCACACTTTACAATAAGGTTTATTAGTTAATGTTAATAAATGCATTTACTAACATAAACAAACAATGAACAATACATTTACTGCAGTATTTGTTCATGTTAGATAAACGTTAGTTAATGAAAATACAGCTGTTCGTTGTTAGTTCATGTTGACTCACGGTGCACTAACTAACAAGCATGAAGTCCATGTTAAGGATGTTAATAGTGCATTAGTAAATGTTAAATTACAATTAATAAATGCTGTACAAGTGTTGTTCATGATTAGTAAAGTGTTACCAATATTTATATTACTATAT
>CAIGQQ010031496.1:5081954-5099564 GCA_903798035.1 Danio albolineatus
ATAAGATTGAATTCTGCTTATCAAAGATGCTATTACGGAATCAAAACTATAATAAAATTAGTAATCTTATTTATATAACTACATTATAATAATGTTAGTAAATGCATTAACTAATGAAAGTGTTACCAATATTTATATTACTGTGTATATATATATATATATATATATATATATATATATATATATATATATAATTTTTTTTTATCTAAAAGATTGATTTCTGCTCCCCAAAGATGCTCCTACTAAATCAAAACTAAAATAAAATTTGTAATATTATTTATATTACTTATTTTACTTAAAATTATTACTTAAATATAATATATTACTTATTTATATAAGATTATTTCAATTATAAGATTATTTGAATAATAAATATCTGTTTTTTAGGTGAATATATTGAAAAATTAAATTTATTCCTGTGACTTATTATCATCATTACTCCATCATTACTTATATTATTGATTTTAATTCATTTAGATTAAATAAATGCACTCTTCATGAGCAGAAGATACATTCAAAAACAATGTATAAATAATAAAATGTTTAGTGTTGTGCCATTTTATTTACATTATTAACTTTTTTTGAGCATCATAAATTCTAGAGGATGGATAATAAAGCCCAAAGTGTCTTCTATCCAAAGATATCTAAACTGAGAGTGTAGCCCAAATTATTCAGCAACTGTTACTGTTTTAGTTTGGGAAGGTCATTTTTGAGAAAGTGCCTCTGACGGTGAGGGAGAGAAGGACACCGGACTCAGAAAACTTTTTACAGAAATCTCATTTTGCATGCTCTCTTCATCAAATTCGAAATGTAAACTCATGAGACACTTGGCTTTCAAGTCATATTAATTTCCAGGTTTGTATATGCTAAAACAAATTTTGAACACAGTACAATTTTTTCTTTCTCATTACTTCATATTGTTTAACTTTTAATAGTTTTTAACATGAAACCTTCTGGATAGTAAAGCTCCAAGTGTCTTCTTTCCAATAATACCTAATTTTTGTTTGTAGCTCACTGTGGTCAAAATCTGTTACCATTTAAAGTTAGGTAGGTGTAAATCCCTGTAATTGAGTGCTGGCTAACAGGTTTAAACAATCTTAATACTTCCAAACGTTTGACTGCTAGTGTATCTAATATGTGCTTTTTAAAAAAAAATGGTGAACAATCATTTATGGCCACTTCATTGACATTGATTACATTATATATTATTTTGGCAAAACTTTACATGTTAGTTAATGCTTTTACTAACATGAACGAACACTGAACAATACATATATTACAGTATGTGTTCTTGTTAGCTAATGAAAATACAGTTGTATATTGTTAGTTCACGTTAACTCATGGTGCATTAACTAATATTAACAAGCATGAATTTGGATGTGAATAATACATTGGTAAACTTTGAATTATGATTAACAAATGTCAGACAAGTATTGTTGCTAATTAGTTCATGTTGTTGAAATAACCCCAGTAAAACTACAAGGAATTTCCAATAAGCATTTCAATGAGGGCTCTATAAAGGGTTAAAACAAGCATCATTTTGTTGACCTAAACTGTATGTCAGCTATGGGAAACACCCTATGATTGTCCATCAGCAAACTTTAACCGGCCAACCATCTGTTCATAAGATAAAAACAATAGGGAAAGACCTGTTGTGCTTGATGTGTGATGTCAATTGTTATTGTTTAGTGTCGTATGAGAAAAAGAAGTAGAATTTTTAAAAACAGGAACAAAATCATCAAGGCAACAGGTATGTTTGTGCAAGTTAATACAAAAGCTACTGGATTTAAAACCGTTACATCATCGCTGAAAGTTTCCAGTGCCTTTTGTGTTTGTATGTAACTTTCCCTGTACGCTGTGACTGTAAATGACATCATACAAAAGGCCATAACTTCTCCATATTGTATTTAGTGATCATTTTCAGCATATAGTGATTAAAAACCAAATAAACGCACATTATACAGCGGTGTGATATTAGATATTGCAGGAATGCTGGGATACCCTGGTTCAGAGGTTTCGGCACTCTTTTAAGGCCCCAGGCACCGTTTCACTACAAAGGCGGTGGAGTATTGGGTGTGTTGGCGCATCTGCGGGGGTGTTTGAGCGCAGTATATAATTTGGCAACCTGATGCCACCAGAATCCCCCAAACACACATTCCACCGCAAAAACAAAACATCTGATCTGGCAAAGTATGCGTCATTGCTGAAAGCGTCCACACATGCACATCAAGTCGGACATATGATACACATATTTCTCATTTACACACAATAACAAACATAACAGCTTTAATAACTAATTTATTGTAGATCATTTCTTTTGTTATGGACATGATAGCAGTAATAATATGTTTTAGTCATTTTGCAAGATGCTAGTATTCAGTTGAAAGTGCAATCAAAAGGCTTACAATTCTTGCTGACTTAACTTTTTATTAGTTGAATCAAATGAACTTTTATAGCCATCTCAACTTCAATCAAAAACAAACTGACTAAAAATATTAAGTTAAACTTTGCATAACTTAAATTTAGTTGAAACCTGATTAACTTATTAAAATAAGTTAAAGAAACTTAGAAATAAGCCTAATTAACCTTGGCTATTAACCTAACTAACCTAGTTAACCAAATTAACCTATAAGTTAATAAGGTTAGGTTAATTGGGCAAGTCATTGCACAACATGTGGTTTGTTCTGTACCCAAATGAAATGCATATATATTTCTGACGGTATGATAACCTTCGATAAAAATATCACGGTTTCACGGTATGACAGTATTTTGTTTACTGCTCTAAAATATATTCTTTTTAAATGTCTGGGTAAAAACAAAACCTCTTTCCCCATTTGAACACAATATATATTTTATTTTGAGAAACATTTAAAATATTTTGGGGCAGTAAACATGTCAGGCTAAATAATTTAAGTGAATCATTAACTTCTGCTGTCTTCATTTGTTTCAGAAACACAGATTTCTTTATGATTTACACCTAAAAAAACAAACATAAAAATGTAAATAAAAAAAATCTCACTCATACCTAAGGAACAGTATAGCAGAAAATTTTGGCGGTATGAAAACCTTGACTTTTCCATACCGTGGTATACCTTGAAAATGGTTATCGTCCCATGCCTATATATTTGTAATAATATTGACCTCAAAATTGCACTTTTAAACATTGCTTGTAAAATATTTAAAAAATAATTTTGCCTTGGAATGTACATATAATAAAGAATGAAAAAGCATTAAATCATATTCTCTGATGTTATTTGAGATGTCGAGTTTCAACAAGCATCTTAAACCAGAGTTTTAAAACTAAAACTTATGTACTTTAGGTATTGAAATAAAAACAAATGTAAACACAAAACTATTACTAACTAATGTTCACAAAAAATGTAAAACATCTACATACTGTAGCTACAGTTGAAAACATACTTGAAAACATAATTGAAAACATATAAAACTAATCTAATCAAACGTACACTGTAAAAATATCCATAAATTAGCAGTTCTCCGTATTTTAAAATTTTGAAAAAGTGACTTTTATTAGTGTTTTTAATAGTTTAAAGTGATATATTGTCTGGGTTGGTGTTGTATATTATGGCACAAAACCCTTGTAATAAACTATATATTATTTCTCATGCATTATATTATTTCAAACTTCTAAACTGTCAAGAAAAAGTCACTTTGTTAATGTTACACTCACTAGCAATCTAGCTACTGTGGATCGCTGGGGAAATACACACATGGCACATATATGAACTAGAACTCCCAGCATGCACCTCGCACACACCAGTTCCTGATTACCTGAATACTTTCAAATCAGCACAGACACACACATCAGTGCTGAGTCTTGTTATGCTGTTTTGTGAACATTACAACGTGTTTCCCTTGCCTAGCCATGTTTGACCTCTGTTTAGTTTCTTAGTTTATGTAGTTTGCTGAACATTCCGACCATTCGCCTGTTTATCGACCACGCTTTGGATTACCCTGCATACACCTGTTTGTTCCTGTTTTGACTCTAGCTTTCTAGATTATCTTAATAAAATCTGCATTTGGATCCTCAACGCCATTGTCCAGCATCCTATTATAACAGTTAAACTGCAAAGTTGAATTTTCAACATCCCAAGTCAACAGAGAAGAAATCAAGCTCCCATAATTCAATTCACAACCATAAATAAACAGAAAACACTTGTAAATCACAAAATACGGAAACTGATACTGACTTTTTTTTTACAGAGTATTACAATTACTTTATAATCTCAATATTTCTTAAAAATATTGATTACATGTTTAAAATCCTAAATCTGGATTCATTTTCAGGTTTAAAAAAACCCACTAATAAATAAATACAATTTTTTATGCAGAATTCTGGACTCACTACATTTATTTACAGAAACATCTGCTTAAAACTGCCCATATGAACATTTCTAAATAGATACGAGGAGGCTTTCATCTTCAGAGAAATTCAAAGTCAGACAAAAAAATGGAAATGGAGACGTGATTCTCCGTGAGTGATTTACAGACTCAAGAGATAGCACAAATCAAAGGCAGATCCATGCAGAGAGACCCTCAGACTGAGACTAATCTTCTCCCTAACAGAAAACACAACTGAGATGTTGTTCAGAGACCCATTCAGTCTCCATGTCCACGTGTGTGTGGAAACCCATGTGTCACGCACTCATGACAAACCACAATGCAGATACTGCTGAAACCAGCGTGCATCCTCAGACCTGTCTGTATGTGAAGAAAAAGCATCTCAGTGTTTTTTTTGTTCTGGATGGATCTGCAGTTGATGATAACTGAAGTCAGGGATGGATGTTTTAGGGCCAGCTTTGTGGTTAAAGGAGACCTCCTATGTGAGACTGGACGCCAACATGTCTGACAGTCTAAATGACTGAGAAGATGCCAAAGTTACGGAATAGTAAATTTACTCTTCCTTCACTTGTTCCAAACTGTTATGAGTTTCTTTCTTCTGTTAAACACAAAAGAAGATATTTCGAAGAAAGCTGAAAAACTGTAACCATTGACTTCCATTGTAGGAAAAACAAATACTATGGAACTCAATGGTTAAAGGTATTCTGTTGTGTTCAACATATTAAAGAGACTATAAAGGTTTGTGACAAGTAAAAGGAGAGTAAACATTGAGTACATTTTCATTTCTGGGTATAAGTTTTATTTAAGTTTTATTAAAAATATAAGTTTTTTTGTTATGCTAGCATGTGTGTAAATGTTTAAACCATATGTGTTACCACTAACCCCTACATAAGTTTATGTCCCACTCACCCCTACTGTGATGATTTGTTTTTATCAGCTGTTGGGACTCCATCAGCATCCATCCACTACAGAGGATTCACTAATGAGCAACTGACTACATTTCTCCAGATTTGTCTTTAACACAAATTATGCAATCACTGAAATGTAGTGTTACCAATGCGGGCATCAAATAAACATTCATATTCTTTTACGATTCATGCATTGATGAAAAGATTATACCACAAAAAATGTTAAAAAATGTTATCACTATACAAAAAAAACTGACTCCTCAAAAACATATACCTTCTCAAAGTCCTGCGGGTGCATTCGGAAACTGCGGTCCCTCAGCTGGAGTTTGGACAGCTGCTCCTTTAATATCCCCAGCTTGACTTTATCTACGAGATACAGTGGGGGATATTAAACCACACATATCTGACATGTTAAATGTTTGTACATGCCATCGTTTCATTTCATTTTAAAGGGGTGGTCTGATACGATATCATATCATAACGTTAGTTGATGTGTAATGTAATGTAGCGAACATAAACAACATCTCTGAATGTAAGACGCTCAAAGTTCAATGCAAAGGGAGACATTGGCTTTTACAGCGAACAAATTTGAAAAAAGAAAAGACAAAAAAAAACATCTGGGTTAGTGAGATCATAAGGGCTTCCAGTTACGTGCATTGCCTTTGCGCACACACCCTGTGAGCGAAGGGGCGTGGCTAGAGGTTCTGTAATGTCATAGCAGAGAAAGCTAAAATGTTATCCAAACACTGCTATTTCCACAGAGCTTCTTCTGTTTCTGTATTTGGGCTTCCATAGGACAAGACACAAAGAGAGAAGTGCTTACAGTTGAATTATAAACATGTTCCAGAGAATTATAAAAAAATATATAGCTAGCATTTGACAAAGGAGAACTTCCAGAATCTCTCTTAGTTCAGTACTGGATTCGGCTAAAACTCCTCAAACCGATGAAGCTGTGGATTGTGAGCCACAAACTGTAAGTGTTTTTATTTGTTAAAATTGATCAACTACAGGCACAATTTCTAGCATTAATGGTATGTTGTAGCGAGGACGTAAGCAAGGATGTAAACAACGGGAAATGTTGTTTGGCACCGCTAACAATTTAGCTAAAAATTCATATTTATCAGTCAAACCCCTGTAAACACCCACAATCTTCAGCAGCGCTGCAACGTCTCTCTAGAGAGCAGGCGTGAGGTTCAGCGGTGTGCTCTTTATTTTTCTTTCAAATTCAGGCAGCTAACGCTAACAGCTGCTCTGACTGGACTGTTTACACAGCGCAAAAGTGCACACTTGTAGGGGCGTGACTGTCAAGGTTCTGTGCTTGTGTCATGTGATTTCCCCATATGCAGTGCTCCATGTGCTTCTGTTTACATCATGCGATTCCTTTGTTCAAATTCTCCCGCCGTTAGTTTTAATGTTTCCACCTGTGTCTCACCCCTGTGTCTAATTAGTTATTTTATGTGCTGTGTATTTAAGTCCCTGTGTTAAGTTCGTTCCTTGTTCGGTATTGCATTGTTTACAACCCTTGATTCCTGCGTGTCTATGTTCCAGTGTCTCCAGTCAGTGTTTTGTTTATAATTTAATGTAATGTGTATTTATATAGCGCATTCATTGTGTATGGCCATACACACAAAGCGCTTCACAATCATGAGGGGGTCTCTCCACCCCAACACCAGTGTGCAGCATCCACTTGGATTATGTTTTGATAACTCCAGCAATCCAGTGCATCTCTTTATAGAGGTAAATCATGACAGTGACGTGGAGCCAATCCGTGAATCATAACACATTATATTAGCTGACCAATCAGAGCCTCTTGAGGGCAGGTTTTTAGAGGAACTAGGAAATATGACTGTCGTTTTCATGTTAGCTGAGTAGCTGTATATGATCAAGTTAAGATTTATGAAAAACTAACTTGATTTTCTACAAATGAAGTATGAGCACACATTGCTTTGCATGTTATACACACAACCAAGACTTAAAAATAAACTGTGGACCACCTATTTAAAATAAAAAAATTAAAATAAATCACACCTTCCTCTTTTCTCTCCTCATTTTCCTCATTCAACTGCTGGTCGGTCACAGCTATCCTTACACTAGATTTGGGTGTAAACTCAAGCACTTTTACTCCCTGAAGAAGGCTCTGAACATCAGCACGATTTCTTGATCCTGTAATCCCATAAATCTGTGCATATAAATTGGCAGCTGCGATGATGAAATCCATATGGGTGGTCTATAAAAAGAGAGAAAACAGCATTCATCTCTAATGCTAAAATGCCTTTATTGTTATTTGCAGAAATAAGGAGAAAGGGTGGAAAAATTTGGATCACACACACACACACACACACACACACACACACACATACATGCAGAGAAACAGAACTGCAGGAAATGACAAGAGGAAAGTGTGTAGAGCATTCAAAAAACAACACTTCCCAAAACGAGTTCACCTTTCAATTCAAATAAACTGTGATGAGAAGAGAAGAATTCCTTTGGCAGAAAACTGAAGCTGATAACATGTATAAAGAATCAAAACAATGGAAACAATAGGCCATAAAAATGAATAATGACTACAAAGTAATCATTAGCATATTGATAGAAGCCTAATTAAAATATTCGGGAGATTTCCAGCAGTGTTTCTCCAGATCTCTGAAAGCGTGATCTGTTTGCTAATCTGTCACTGTGTGTTCATCTGTGTGCGCGTTTGCAGGGGGTTTAACATGCTTTCTCTTTGCTTTGTTAATCTCAGGTGATCAAGATCAGTATCTATTTCACAGCAGGAGAGAAACTGTGAGTCGTCTGAGGTTAGAGAGTCCCGTCTGCAGGGGATGGTGGGAGATTAAGTGGGTAAAACTTACATTGTTAGTGTCAAAGGTCAAGGCATGTGGACATCTCTTTGCACCCATCCAAAACGGAAGTCCAGAGCTTGTTAGCTAGGGAGAGAAAAAAGTGTTTTGAATAATAATACATGCATACATATATAAATACATACATGTGTGTGTATAGTACATGTATAGACAATTAATTATTTAGATATGACAAATGATATATGGCTAATAATAAATACATGTGTCTATATATTATATTATATTATATTATATTATATTATATTATATTATATTATATTATATTATATTATATTGAGATTATATTATATTGAGAGTCAGTTTCTGAGAAATCAATGCTTGATTTAATGCTGATCATTTATTATGTAGCAATATTGCTATCAATAATACATATTATACAGGTATACTACACTCACAATTATTCCTTTATTGTAGTTATTTACATGACCATTACGACAAGTACTTTGGCAATTTTTTTCCAGATAATAATTTTAAAAAATAATTTATGTATAATTTATAATTTTTTATAATATTTTAATTATACATTTTTATAACTTAAAACAAATGATAAAAACAAATGTTATATTGTTGATCATTATGTAATATATTAATGTGTCCATTTCTAATTAAAAAAATTTTTTTGAAACATTTTTAATATTTAACATGCTATATGAGTCTATTGTTATTATATTTATTATTATATGCAGGTTAATTAATTTAATTATAATAAATCTAATTAAATGTTTGTCTGTTTTTCTGTTCAAATATATACTTGTTGTATGTTTGCATTCATTTATTCATATTCAAAAGTATTTATTTATAATTTTACAATACATCTACATAAATGTTTGTTGACTTCAAATAAAAACAATTATACAATTTTATAAGAAATTGAATTAAAAAAATCAGAATGTTTGAAAAAGTGATATTAATTATTTAATTTATTAGAATATTTGTTCCTTTTGATACATTAAAAAAATGGTTTAAAACACTAGTATAGATAGATAGACAAACAGACAGATAGATAAATAGAAAGATAGATAGATAGATAGATAGATAGATAGATAGATAGATAGATAGACAGACAGGCAGATGATAGACAGACAGACAGAGAGATAGATAGAATAAGCAGACAGACAGATAGAGTTAGCTCCAGTAAATATGGAATGAAAGACGTCTACATGTGTTGTGGGCCAAATGGAAGCCCTGCAGCCACTTGTCACATGCTGATGTTAAGTGGACGTGATTGGACACCATAAAGCCCATGTCTCCAGGCCATTTGCTGAGACAGACAGAGTAATGACTTTATCATGTGTGTGTTCAATACATTTAAAACTAATACCAGAAGAAGCTTAAAAAAAAAAAGCAGACACAAAGCCTATTCCACTGATGTAAGAGGAAGAACTGTGTCTATTGATCTTTACAACCATGTTTTTGCACTCCAGGAAAACTTTCAACCGACTTTTCTGAATCTGTTATGCAAAGCACATCCCAACCTCAGGGGAACTTCATGATTTATCATTCACTAGCACATTCATGCGCAACCCCTCAAACTGAACTGTGGTCTCCATTCCCATTTCACATCTGCAACTTCAGCTTTTTGTAACTGATGTATCTGGACAGACGAGATAAAGGACTTTTCAGAGTTTCAAAACCTGTCCACATCACTCTTCCTCAGAATGAACGTTTATCTCTGTGTGCAGACGCTGACGCTATGGATCATCCATACTGTTACACAACTACACACTCCCTGTTGAAGTTTCCCCTTTAAAAAAAAAAAAAAAAAAAAAAAAAACAAATAGCAATCTGCAATTTAGAAAGAAATTGTTGCAATATGCTGTGATTCTCATGATGATGATTTGTGTGATTATTATTTATAATAATGATATGATTCTAATCATTTAATTCTACGGATGACTGGCATTTTAGCTCATATCATGCCATACATTAACTTGTGCTGACCTGCCTCAAAACATGGTCAAAACACACAGCTGTTATAGACAACAGCGCCGCCTGCTGGTCTAAAGAGAAATATACATTATTAACCCAAATTTAATGTACACGGCTCACTGTTGAAGACGGTTTAAACATTATATCCTTTTATTTGGCTGAATTGTGAACAGTCCTAAGTGTTAGTTTTTTTAAATTAAGATTTATATATTATCGTAAAGCTGAATAAGTTTTCCATTAGTGTCCATTTGTTAGGATAGGACAATATTTGGCTGAGGTTCAACAATCTACAATCTGAGGGTCCAAAAATACACTTAAACAATGAGAAAAGTGACTTTAAAGTTGTCTAAGTTCTTAGCAATGAACATTACTAATCAAAAATGATGCTTTTATATACTTAAAGTATGATATTTACAAATATCTTTAAGGAACATGATCTTAATGCTAACGATTTTGGACTTGCATATCATACTTACATATGCAATTGTTGTAATGTGCTGCGATTCTCATGATGAAACTTTTGGTGATTATTCTTTATAAGTATGATATGAATCCAATTATTAAATTGAATGGATGACTGACTGTTATTGTAACTCATAACATGCCTTATTAACTTGTGCTGACCTGCCTCAAAACATGGTCAAAACACACAGCTGTTATAGACAACAGCGCCGCCTGCTGGTCTAAAGTTAACTTGACATTAAGGCCCTGTTTACACTAGTACGTTTTCGTTTTAAAACGGCGTTTTAGCATGAAAACGATCCGCGTCCACACTAACGTTTCACCCAGCATCTTAACAGATCTCCGTCTTCACTACGCCACCAGAAACGTATATCATGTGACCATTCGCGCACTCTGGGCATGCGCGTTCAAGTATAAACAGGAAGCATGTGTCTCGCTCGGCATTTGGTTATTGTTAGTCAACAAATGCTGGTTGAACGATGAACGCGATGGTAAAGAAAGCAAGAGGTCTTTTTGTGGACAGACGACGAGGTCGAGTTGTTACTTAAAGTAACAAATGAATATAAAACATCCATGGCTATTGAAAATACAGTGTTTACAGTGAAGACTGGTCTGCCGTCTGCCGGTGACGTTATAGCCACGTGCGCTTGACGAATAAGGGAAGGATACGCAATGACCCAAAGCCCCAATCACGTAGCGGATCTCAGCAGCCACGCCTCCGTTTTCAAAGATATCCGTCCACACTGAGACGCTGCGGCGGCATTTTAGAATTAAATTGGCCTCTCCAGCGTTTCTAAAACGCTCCGTTTTCGCACCTCGAAAACTCCGTTGTAGTGTGGACGGATGGCGTAACCGTAGCAAAACTTATGCGTTTTAAAACAAAAACGTACTAGTGTAAACGGGGCCTAAGTCAAATCTCATGTACACGGCTCACGGTTGGAGTCCTTGTGATACCGCAAATCACAAAAACAGTCCCAAGTTTTTTTATTTTTTTATTGAGATTTATATACTATCTTAAAGCTGAATAAATAAGTTTTCCATTAATTTCCATTTGTTAGGATAGGACAATATTTGGCTCATGTTCAACAATCTACAATCTGAGGGTCCAAAAATACACTTAAACAATGACAAAAGTGACTTTAAAGTTGTCTAAGTTCTTAGCAATGAACATTACTAATCAAAAATGATGCTTTTATATACTTACAGTATTATATTTACAAAATTTCTTCAAGAAACATGATCTTAATGCTAACTATGTTTTACTTGCATGTCATACTTATATCTGCCATTTAGAAAGAAATTGTTGTATTATGCTGCGGTTCTTATGATTAAAAATTTGGTGATTATTCTTTATAATTATGATATGAATGCAATTATTAAATTGAATGGATGACTGTTTTTGTAACTCATAACATGCCTTATTAACTTGTGCTCACCTGCCTGAAAACCTGGTCAAAACACATCTGCAAACAGACAACAGCGCCGCCTGCTGGTCTACAGAGAAATTGACATTTTTAACCCAAATCTAATGTACAGTACATAGCTCACTGTTGAAGATCGTTTAAACATTGCATCGTGAATCAGAGTTTTCCACCTTCGTCAGAAGTTAAACCCCAATCTAACACAGGTAATAAAAAAAACAACTTGAGTCATGTTTTCCACTATGAGAATTACAGGTATTAATAGCTTAGTCCATAAACAATCAGTTTATAAAATTCATAATTTATAGGCAACTAAAGAATAAACCGAATATTCAATATGATTTTTGCATAATAATCACAGTAAAATAAGCTAAATAGAAATATTTTAAATATAAACTATAAACATACATTTTAAAGAAATTTTGGTAACAATTTATAATAACTACACACTATGAATCATCTATTAAGCATTAGCAAACAGTGAATTCATTATTTTCTAAGCATTAGCTCTGCATTAATAAACAATAGTAAGAAGTGTGTAACTGCAATGTTCTAGTCTGGACTTAAAAGCACATTTATAAGGTGCGCATTAATTGTGTTTTCATACTTTGTTTAGGATTCATTTTTCATTAGTAAATTAAGTATTGCATTATTTACAAACCAGTTATTTAAACATGGTGGTATTTTAAGATCATTCAGAATGCATAAGTAAATGATTAACAAACCATTCAAATTAACATTTGTATATCTTATCATTCAGGCAATATTATTATTAAATCATATGTTAACAAAAGCTACATCAACTTAACTTCATCCAGTTTTGTAACCTAATCTAGTGAGGATTATTTATGCTTTATATATCTTTTATAAATGACAATTAAAGGCTTGGTTATATTGTAAAGAGGAAAAAAGTAAATAAACGACTTTATTCAATTCTATTCATATGAAGAGACACAAATAAAACTGTATAAAATAAAAAATAAACTTAGCAACCTTAATTAAAATAAAACTACTGTGCAGTTTAAACATCGCTAAATAACATCGAAATGTTGCATCATATTATATTGTCAAATTATTATATTGCTGTTTTTTATCCAATTTTATGTTGTATTTTGACACTCCTGTTATTCTGCAAGGTTTAAACTTTACAGTAATTTGATTTTTTTAGATAAGGTTGCAAACATTTATTGTTCATTTGATTCAGAGCCTTTAATTGTCATTTATAAGGGATTTATAAAGCATGAATAGTCCTCACTTTAGATTTGATCACAAAACTGCATGAAGTTGTGTTGATAAAGCATTTATTAACTTACATAGTAACCATTAATATATACCTAAATAATAAGATAAATAAACACTGATTTCAATAGTTTATTAATCATTATAAATCACCAACTATTCTTAAATACAAATAGTTTGTAAACAATGCAATACTTAATTTAGTCATGAAAAATCAACCAGACACAAATTATGCTAGTACAATTATTAAGCAGATTTTAATGTGCTTATAAGTCAAGAATACAGCATTTGTAGCTGCAGTTATGAGCTGCTTACGAACATCTATTAATGTAGAGTCAATGCTTAACAAATAATGAATTCACTATATGCTAATGCTTAATAGATGATTCATAGTGTGTAGTTATTATAAAGTGTTACTAAAATTTAAGTAGGCTAATAAATATATACAAGAACGTATAAAATCTGTATACAGTAGTAGGCTTCAGGCTAAATATTGAACATAACTGAACATAACTCCTGCTGTATATGAAATATATGTTTCTGTTTTAAATTCATTCATTTTTTTTCAGCTTGGTATCTTTATTAATCTGGGGTCACCACAGGGGAATGAACTGCCAACTTTGGACTTATGGGGGAAACCGGAGCACCCAGAGGAAACCCACGCAACCACGGGGAGAACATGCAAAGTCCACACAGAAATGCCATCTGACCCAGCCGAGGCTCAAACTAGCAATGTTCTTGCTGTGAGGTTGCAGTGCTACCCACTGCGCCACCCTGTTTTAAATTTTAATAATCGAATCTGTTTTTGTTTGACATTTTCTTTACATCCTAGCCAAAGTTCACAAAAGGCAATGAAAACAAAATATAAAGGTATAAAGGTTTACTAACATGACAAATATAAAGGTTTGAAACAAGTAAAAGCTGAGGAAATGATGACAGAAATGTCACATTTGGGTGAACTATCCCTTTAAAATAAACAAAAAAAAACTCACCTCTCTGGGTCTGCGCTATTTGCAGCAAGTTTCTGTATTGCATGTGTTGGGAGAATTCGATTGTGTGTCACCATTTGTTGCCAAAATGATGAAAATGTTTTTCTGTTTGCATGTGTTTTCTAGCAGCTCTCTCTGACACCATAGTATCAAGAAAATATACACTGATATAATGCACATCTCTGTGTGTTACCTGGCCAGGAGGAAAGCAGTGCAGCAGTTGTCTGATGTGATTGTTGTAGAGAGTTTCCCATTGTCTGCGGGCCCAGCTGATGCAGTCAGTCCAGTCCTGAGGCCAGTCATCGCTCAGACTCCTGTAGACGCCCTCTAGCATCTCCACAGCCTCCACATCTCCGCGGGCCACTGTACGATCCACAAACCCTGGGTCACTGCAGAGATGATGGACAGATATCAGTATATGAGGAGCAGGGTCATGAAATTTACTGCCATAAAGACATCTTTACACAGAAAATGTGGTACAGAAATCAAACTTGAAGTGGCATCAATTTTAAAAATGAACATACATGCAGCATATCTTTCTGAGATTCTGAGTAGACACAAATTGGCTGTGTAAAGATGACTTTAAAGCAGGGGTGACCAACCCTGCTCCTGGAGATCGACCGTCCTGCAGATTTCAGTTGCAACCCATATCAAACACACCTGCTTGTAATTATCTAGTGCTGTTCAGGCCCTAATTAATTGCTTCAGGTGTGTTTGATCAGGGTAGGAGCTGAACTCAGTAGGAAGGTTGATCTCCAGGAGCAGGGTTGAGCACTACTGCTTTAAAGGGATAGTTCACCCTAAAATGACAATTCTGCCATCATTTACTCGGCCTTCACTTTATTAAAACATATTGGAGCTTCTTTCTACTGTTGAACACAAAAGACGATATATGGAAAAAGCTGGTAGTTGACCTCCATAGTCATTTTTTCTACTACTACTTTCGTAGTCTATCAGTACCAGCAACCAGAATTCTTAAAAAATATCTTCTTTTATGTTTAGTAGAAGAAATGAAATCATAAGAATTTTAAAACCACATGAAGGAGAGTAAATGATGAGGTCATTTCAATTGTTGGGTGAAACATCGCATTATGCACAACGTTTGCTGGAATTGAAAGCTTTAGCGATAGTTCTGCCAGAAAGACTGGTATGTCACGTCATTCATAATCATTATCTCATCAGCCTATAACGACCAAGCACGCTGCATACAAGCCCATCTAAACAATCTGTTTCGCTGTGTTCAGGTGACATTGCGGTAGTTTCCCTCCATCCTCCCCACCACCACCAGGATGGCCTCGTCTCCACTCGGGGGTCGGCTTGGCCCTGCCTTCATCTTCAGGCAGGATCTGCCAGCTCATCCAGAGTACTGCACCATAGACGGGGTTTACGCCAAAGGACTTTATGAATGTAATGAACTTGCATTTATCCAAACAATTCACAATAAATGTTAAAACAATTGTCTGCCTCCTAAAGTCTTCCTGGTAGGACTGATTTCCAGGGGCATTTAACCTTCATAAGAGCAATTCTTATGAACTACATTTGTGTTGTCACATATGTGAATTATTTAAATGTAATCAAAAATTTGCACGCTAACTTTACATTTTTAGGACCTAATTATAAAGAGGGAGTCAGGACTGTAATATTGTGCTAAAACAATTCATAACTTTATTATTGCTTGTTGATTATTTATGTTTATTAATATAAATACAAACACAATGCGAGTGCCTCCATTAATTTCTAACATGATTAGATCCCCCCAAAATCTCCCCAAAACATTAAGTAAAATAATTTATTAATTTAATTTGATCATTAAAAAATGGAATTAATAAAACAAACATTATCAAAACTAAAAGTAAACTTTACATCTTCACTTAACTTTCTAAGTTTTGTCAGGTTAACTTAAAGTTTACCTTAAAAAAAAATATAAAAATAATCATGCACACAGAGCTATTCAAAATAATAAATTACTAAAACTTTAACAAAAAACGAAGACATCAAATACAAAAACGTAACACTCGTTCGAAAGATTAATAAATACTACAAAAGTATAATAATGATACTATAGTATAAACGTCCTAACACTTATTCAGCAAAGACAGCTGTGGAGTTGGGTGGGTTTCCTTCCTAAACTTCACTCACAAGCTGCAGTTTGCTGACAGCCAGCAGGAAGTAGTTGAGATTAAGGCCGTTTTTCTGCTGTGGTATCAGCCTTCAACACACAGCACCTCAACTTCCTGCACTGCCGCCTCTTTATAAACATCCTCCACTTCATTTCAGATGGAAAAGACATCTAACGGATCTCAGTTCGCAGTTGACACTTGTGGCAGGAAGCCAGAGGGCAGCCTGGGGTAATTATAATGAACATGATGGAGTGCAGTGTTAAGCACAACATCTGAAAACCGTAGAGCCTCTTCGCCTTATTTTCCTGAATACATTTGCTCTTATTTCTTATCTAGATGTTTGGCTAGCCACACTACATAGATATTGGATATGTACCTGAGAAATTGGTTCACATTCTGTGCTGTTTGCTTGAAAAGTCCTTCGAAATGGTCTCTGGCCCACTGAAAATGATAAAATATACATTTGTGATTCAGACATAATTAGGTTCATGTTTGGCAGAAATGCAAAATGACTATTAAAGTTGTCAAAGATACTACTCATAACCTTAAATAATAATAACATAATTTACACATCATTTAGAATAACATCATTCATTCATCATTTGACAATAAAAAAAACAATAGTTTTTGGTCACACTTTATTTTGATGGTCCGTTTGTTGAATTTAAGTTACATAGCAACTAGTCCTAATTAGATTATAAGTAGACAGTTAGGTTGCGATTAGGGTTGGGGTTGGGGTTAGGGCTAGGGTTAGAGTAAGTTGACATGTACTTGCAAAGTTTCTTATAGTCAGTTAAACGTCTGTTGAATGTCAGTAACCAACAGATATTAAGTAGACAGGCTACTAATACTCAAATGGACCATCGATACCTAGTATGCCTCTTCTCCCCACCAATATTTATGAAAATCACGGAATATTTTAAATAATAACCAATATCTTTTCACAACCAACCAACCAAACAAACAAACAGCAAACTAACCAAACAACCAAGCAACTAGCCAACCAACCAACCAACAACCAACAACCAAACAACCAACCAACCAAAAAAACAAACAAACCAAGCAACCAACCAACCAACCGACCATCCAAACAGCCAACCAACCAAACATACAGTCAACCAAACAGCCAACCAACCAACCAACCAACCAGCCAGCCAACCAAGCAACCAACCAACCAAGCAACCAAACCAAACCAAACCAAACCAAGCAACCAACCAAACAACCATCCAAACAGCCAAGCAACTAACCAACCAACCAACCAACCAACCAACCAACCAACCAAACAACCAAACAACCAAACAAACAGCCAACCAACCAAC
>CAIGQQ010031496.1:5105290-5116072 GCA_903798035.1 Danio albolineatus
TTTTTAAATAGGTCTCTTATTTCAGGAGCGAATTTATTATAAAGAATATGGGAACTATAATAACTGATTTTTAATTTAAATTCTTTCTAATACTTTTTTATAATCTAATATTTCTAAATATCATTGAATTACTGCTTTTAAAAAATGTAAATCTTTAGCAACATTACTTCAGTTACTTCAAAAATCACTTGAATATGTTGATTTACTGCAAGAAGTGTTTATGATTAATATAAAACCCTGATAAAAAGTGTTGTCCTCAGTAATATTTTGTGGAAAACGTATTACCGTAACATCACTTTTCTCACTTTTGATCAATTTAATAATTCCTTATTTAAGGAATACCAAACTCTGAATGGTAGAATTCGCTTAAAGAGACAATTCACCCAACATTTACTCACGTTTTACTCACCCACAAGTGGTTTAAAACCTGTATGGGTTTCTTTCTTCCGAACACAGATGAAGATACAGTATTTTGCAATAAGCTGAAAATTTTTAACCATTGACTTCCATTGTAGAAAATACAAATACTACGCTAGAGGTTACCGGTTTCCAGCATTCTTCAAAATATCTTCTCGTGTGTTCAACAGAAGAAATAAGTTCACAAAGTTTATTATCTACTTTATTAGTATATAAAGGGCAAATCATGCGTTTAAAATAATGAAAAGCCCATTTTTGCAACATTCAGAAAAATCATAAACCAGTACAATCCTCTCAGCAACAATCCGGAATATCAGGTTGATTCACATGGGAAACTCTTGACTGACAAATCCTTGCAGGAAACGTCATGTAGCACATCAAATATTTCCTGTGCATGTTTCACCGCTGACTCACTGACCTGCTCTCCATTACAGTCATCAGCAGTGTTCACTGAAACACAAACAGGAGTAATATCCCCCTCTGCTGGTCAAGCTAGAGAATTACACTCACCAGAAAATACCTCTGCTTCTTCAGTTTGTCTTGAAAATCAGATCCAAACACAGCAATCTGGCCATCATATCGGCTGTCTCTCTACAGGACAGAAGAGTTCAGATGATTCACACTTTTCCTCAAAATCCATCATGAATGAAACGTATGTTTAAATGCTGAAAATGAGCTTGCGTTTGCTTACAGGAGCACATGCATCTTCAGAAAGGACTCCATCCTCCTCTTGAGGAAGACATTCCAGCGCATCGAAGTACAGCCACTGTCTGAGAGGAGTGAATTTACCACTGCACGCCTGAAAGATTTCATCAACATTGAGTCATTAAAACGTGTGCTAATATACTAATTACCAGGCAGTTTGTAAACATTCAGGATGCGCGCGCAGCGAGGTTGCAGAATAAAACCAGGAGCGCTAGCATTTACAGCAAGGGAATGACATCTGATGAGGTACAGAGTTTGTCATATTGATTACATAATATACATATTATTCACATAATGCTTTCAGCGTATTATGACAGCTTGTCACCCAGTGATAAGCAAAGTTATTTGGCAAAATTAATGTTAAAGTGAGTGTTCGTCTGACAGGTCCATTTGCGATAGCAGCACCCTGCCAATGGATATTGGGTAAGACGAAAAGGCTTTCAATGATTACCAGATTCAATGTAGTGCTAAAAAACGAGGTTCTGCCTAGCAAAAGACAAGAAAAGAAGACGGAGCTGTACAAGGCCTGGGTAATCATCAACAAGCAAAACAACTGCATTCTGACAGCGAACTGCACCTGTACAGCAGGGTATGTGAATGTACATGTTTACATTTGATTCTAAGCATTCAGTGTCGGCAGTTTAATTCACCATATTTAACTGTTTTTGCTGAAATCATTGCTGCAATCAAAAATGAGTGATGTGTGTGATTCAGCATAGCATGAACTTCCCTGATATGAAATGAAAACTGCAGAGTCGAGCATTTCTAACTAGGTCGTCACTCCATTCAGCTCCCTTTTACCAAAAGACGTCTGCGGTTGGCATTAAAAGCAGTATGGTGTACGGTAAATTTAGCATCCTACCACACAGCACGACATGTTTGCTATTGCAACCGGTCTTTTTTTGCAACCGGGGACCCGTGTGATGTCATGTGTGACGTAGGCTGGTAATTTGTCTATAGATAGATGTGGGAGAAAAAAGCTTGAGCTAATCGCAACATTAATTGCTTTTGTAACACCACTGACTGAAGCCATATCCTGGTCAAATACACTGTGCAACAAAAATTCTGCAACAACTCTTATGATCCAAATGCACGTTTATAATGAAATAGTAATCGATAAAGGGGCCCTTCGCATCAACTATATCGGTAATGGAGCGTTCACATCAGACGTGGATGAAGCATCAAGAACGAGTGATTTACATGTTAAGACAATGCAAAGATATCAAACAGACATCCTGCGGCGTGAATGACGTCGCTCGAGTTGGAAAAAAATTGCTTTAGTGGACATTCGTGTCACGTTAACTAATCAGGAGTTTGCTCTTGTAGGGCCATGATTATGACGTGCCTGCTGTTGGTGTCCTGAGGGGAAATCCTCCTGCCAACACCAGACAACAGCTCATCAAACTGGGCTTGGCTTAGTCTGAAGCATAGCTGAAAGCTTCCATCATCCAGGTATAGTTTCTGAAGCATGAACTCACAGAGCTGGATGCATCTCTGAAAGGATCTAGTGGACTGAATGAATCTAAGCTGTTTTTCAGCCTTCCCAAAGCACATAAAGCACAGCTACTCTCTCAATAAAATCCATGTTAGCCATTTAGCAACGAAGCTAGAATTACCAGGCAGACAGAAGCCCTGCCCATGATGTGAATCCATGTCTATTGTGAAGTGAATTTACATTTAATTATGCACCTGATATCTATGTTGATCCTGGAACAACATTCCAATCAGCCAATCAGAATTAAGGGATATGTTTACCGTTTTTGTTGAGTTTAGGTTTATGTACAGCCTACGGTTAGGTTTATGTACTTCTACATGATGGTTATCCAACTATTATTCCCCTCTGATTTTAGGAATAATTTACCGTTATGGTTGGGTTTAGGGGTAGGGAATATGTATGGATTACATATTAAAACAAAAATGATGTTCCACGATCAACATAGATGTTAATCCAGGATCGCATCTTACTTGGCAAAATTATGATGTGCGAACTCCAAGTGTAAAAAAAAACAGTAAAAGACCAAACTTACTTTCACCACCTCCTGAGCAGCAAGACCACCAATGAAGGCATTGACGGGTGCCAGATCCCCGCTGGCAACCAGAGACAAACTCCTCACAGCGTCTTCATCAAGCTTATCAAACTTAGCCTCTGTGCAAAGCTCTTTTGTGATAGTAAGCAGCACTTCGGCGTCCGCCTATAGAGGGCAGCAAAAGTCAGAAATGAACTACAGTTGGGCTACTGCATTTTTACATTTAAAAGTATTAAAATAGAGTTGTTGTGAAGAATAATTTGAGAAATCAATTCTAAGATCTTCAAACCTTCAACTAGCAAAGAGCACTATCCACTGTTAAAAACTAGCCGAGAGTGTCATCTGCTTTTATAACTTAGAGCATCATCTACTGTTTGAAAATACCCTAGAGCACCATCTACTCTTTAAAACTAGCCTAGAGCACCATATGCAGTTAAAAACGAGCCTACAGCACATCCACTGTCAAAAACTAGCTTAGAGCACCATCTGCTGTTTAAAACTAGCCTAGAGCGCTATCTGCTGTTAACAACCAGCCTAGAGCACCATATGCAGTTAAAAACGAGCCTAGAGCACCATCCACTGTTAAAAACTAGCCTAGAGTGTCATCTGCTTTTAAAAACTAGAGCACCATCTACGGTTTAAAAATACCCTAGAGCACCGTCTACTGTTAACAACTAGCCTAGAGCACCATCGACTGTTAAAAACTAGTCTAAGCACCCTCTGCTATTAAAAACTAGCCAAGAGCACTACCTGCTGTTAAAAACTAGCCTAGAGAGCATAATCTACTGTTAAAACTAGCCTAAAGAGCACCATCTGCTGTTAAATAAATAGTCTAAAGCACAACCTGCTGTTCAAAATTAGCCTTGAGCGTCACCTGCTGTTTAAAACTAACGTTGAGTGCCACCTGCTGTTCAAAACTAGCCTTGAGCACCATCTGCTGTTTTAAACTAGCCTAGAGCGCTGTCTGTTGTTAACAACCAGCGTAGAGCACCATATGCAGTTAAGAACTAGTCTACAGCACATCCACCTTTAAAAACTAGCCTAGAGTGTCATCTGCTTTTAAAAATTAGAGCACCATCTACTGTTTTAAACTACCCTAGAGCACTGTCGGCTGTTAACAACCAGCCTAGAGTACCATATGCAATTAAAAACTAGCATAGAGCACCATCTACTGTTTAAAACTACTCTAGAGTACCGTTTACTGCTAACAACTAGCCTTTAGCACCATCCACTGTTAAAAACTAGCCTAGAGTGTCATCTACTTTTAAAAACCAAGCTCAGAATCTATTCAAGAAAGAAAATCGATGTGTTTTGAAAATCTCAGAACCGATGCAGAATTGATTTTTCAAAAGATTCTTGCCACAGCTCTAATAAAAATGGTACAGAAGCAAAATCTGACACTGCATTCAAATAATGATTTAAGCTGTTCTTCAAGTTACACTACATAAAGACAGTAACAACATCAACAGCAATAATTAAGTACAGAAGAGACAACATGCTACTAACAACTCAATAATGTCCTTTTTAGCCTTGCAGAATATTTTGTACAATAAACTGAAAAGACAGCTATACCTGATTGACCAAATATTTAGAAACGTTCTCTGAATAATGTTGATACAATGCATTCAGTTGACAGTCATTTCTAGCATGAAGGTCAGGGGCGTAAATCCCGGGGGGGGGATTTACCCCCGCATCCGAGGGTTGTCCCCGCCTCCAAAAAATGTATATATATATAAAAATTGCACCCTCCAACGTGAAAAATATATGTATCTATATCTAAAATAATTTTGTAAGTTGAAAAAACAAACGCTAAAAAGTGCATTTAGAAATAGAGTTCCCCCTCCCCTTCCTCACAGTGGTTTGGTCCACTGCCTGCTTTCGCGGTTCTCACCCACTCTACACAGACGAGACGAGCCAGGTGTACCGGTGCCGTGCTGCTGCAGCTAAATCACTGTTTAACTCCAGTACGTATGGTGTAATTCACTGTAAATAAAGCGATTTCTCTTTAATGTAGTTGATACAGACTCATTCATAAATTAGTAGCATCAAAAATGCTTATTACCGATGTAATTTTCCATGAATGTGCTACATTAGCGATTAAAACATTACATGTCTAGTTAACGTAGGCTTGTTTACAATAGTTTTTTTGCATAGTGTGCTGCAACTAAGACGCCAAAGTCAATGTAACGACTTGTCATGGCATAATGTTAAATAAAGCAAGTTAAATTAACCCCTTAGAGATTTTACATACTGTAATTCTTTAAATAATTGATTTTGTTACAAAACAATACTTATTTTTTTATATATCTTTTTCACAATAACCGTTTCAGTCATGTTTAAATTGTGTTGTATGTTGTTGATGGCTGGACTGTTAACAAGATAAAGCAATAAATAATTTTGAAGTAAAATCTGCTTTGTCATTGAACCTGAAAAATACTTTTGAAAATTACTATAATGACGCAGTGTCCATGCTACAATAATAATGATAGAATCGAAGTTTTTCCACTGTGCCAACATATCTTTATAGGCTAAGTACAATTTGACTGTATTATTTGTGTCCCCCTCAAAAAATTGCTCATGAGAAATTTTACATTCATTGTCCCCCCCTACTGTTAAATGAAATTTACGCCCTTGATGAAGGTGTTTTTAATATAAACTGGACTGACACAGTTTCAATTGCAATATCCTAGAACTTCTACATTAAGCTGCTTTGATTAAATCTACATTGCTATAGAAATATATAAATAAAGTCTCTAACTATAGAAATAATGATGAATTGAATTGAACTGAATTAATATGACAAACCTGAGATCTAGGATAGGGTGTTCGGCTGTATTTCTGAGCAAATTTATGCAGGGCCTGAAAGGCCAAGTGAAGGGACAGGTGTCTTTTTGTCTTGCCATAGTCTGTCATCTCCACAAGATTAGGATCGCTGAGTGCTTCATCCAGAGCCACATTCAGAGGTTTCTGCAAACATTAAAATATCTCCTGAATTCTGTATATTGACACACTTCCATATATCAAAACCCAGTTGAATGAATGCTCTTTAGCTAAGAAATCTCTTAGTTTTAAGATTATTGGTACCCTTGGTAAAACTTGGGTTCCAAGAAAAAAAAAAACGTGAGGAATGTAAGGCTTCTGTAAGGCAGTCATCACTTATGATCATATAAGTGTTGGCCTATTTCTCCTTTATAAATGTAAGGGACCAAAACAGCTCCCTTAAGTAAACTTAAACTTTTATTAATTAAACTTAAGCAATTATTAAATAGTTTTTTTGTTTGTTTGTTTTCTGTGATGCTTGTAGCAATATTTACCTATTGGCCAGAGCGCACATTTGAGCATGTACACCTACCTAATTTTAAATAGACACAGTTCTTGGCCCGGTAAGCTACAAACAATAGTTAGGTCTCCTTGGAAATTACCTGGGAAGTTTCATGCTCAAAAATATAAAAATGTATCCATCATGAAGTAATGCGAAAAAAAAATTGTATTGTGTTTAATATTTGTTTAGGAAACAGAAAAAACATTGAAGTAATGACCTAGAAAAAAATAAGCATTTAAAGCCAAGTGTTTCATGAGTTTGTATTACAAATTTGATGAAGATAGCATGCAAAATGAGATTTCTGTAAAACGTTTTCCTAGACTATGTATTTGCCCTTTTATTCCTCACCATCAGAGGCACTTTCTCATAAATGACCTTCCCAAACTAAAACAGTAACAGTTGCTGAATTATTTGGGCTACATTCACAGTCCATGTACCTTTGGAAAGAAGACACTTTGGGCTTTATTATCCATCATCTAGACTTCATAATGCTCAAAATGATACTTAAGTAATGTAAAAAAAATTGCACCGCACTAAACATTTTATTATTTCATAAACAAATATATGAACCTAATCCAGGAGCAATACAGAAAAGTAACAGGTCAAAAGCCAAACATCTTCTGAGTATATGTTTTGAATGTGATGGCAGTATCATGTTAAATTAAATTTTTGCAATGTCTTGTGATTTTCTCCTTCTCCTTGTTTGTGAAGAAGCAGTCTGACGACCATATGTATACATAAGGGTTTTTAACAACTATTTTAGACTTTTCACAACCACTTTTTTTTAATACAGTTGAGGTTTCAGTAAGTGTTAGAACTGAGGATTCATACATTCTGTTTACTATGAGATGCTGTAACTATAGCAACAGCAAAACACATTGCTTTATATTGGCAGAATCTGCAAAGTCACTTATGTAAGGGCAAAGACTCTAGAACACACAAGACGTATAGTTTTGAATGGGGAAAAGTGTAACAGTCAATATGGCGAATATAGCCTTGTCTACTAGTACAGGAGCCAATCCGCAATCGCTGTAGACTGACATTTGTCCCGGGGAAAGCTCGGACCAGAAGGTGAGTTTTTACGACAGTTTTTTGTGGTCAACAAACGCACTGCAATCTCAGTGAATACTTGCTTCACAGACATAAGAAATATATTCACATAAAGCTTGAAATCTGCACTTCTAAATAAACCAAGTGCATCTGCAAATAAAAGTTTTTTGGTTTTGTAATCTGTTTGAAACGAACCCGTCCTGCCAAATGCACATCACATGACATGCAGCTACTGAAACGCCCACAAACTTGTAAACAGAGTCACTGTCATTTCTGGAGGAGATTCACCATCATGAGCAAGTTGTGAATTACTTCAGAAGAAAAGCGATCAGACCATCATTATCCAGAAGATGATACTACCAATGAGGTTGGTGCCGTGATCTAATTCCTTTCGAGAAAATGCAGATTTTGCTTGATTCAGACATTTCGAAACTAAACTTATGAGACGGTTGTTGTTTAATCTTATTGGTGGTTCCAAATATGTAATGCAATCGTAAGCTTGGCAAAGAGTTTTGAAGAATTTGATGTTTTCCCATTCAGACAGAATGCCTGAGCATACTGCGCGAGAGGAGTTTCAATGATGGCCGCAGAGTGAAATGACTTGCCTTAAAGGGACTTTGGTAAGGGTGACAGTGAAGAGGTTTGTTGCAATGAAATCCCTTGCCTCAGGAACAACTGATACTACATCATCATGTCAAATGCATCTTAAAATATTTATACTTACAAAGCTCAAGATTTCAGGCTGTTTGACTTCAGTTGCCACTCCACATTTCACATAGTCAGAAAAGTTTGAAGTGTCACAAATGCTGAAGGAGTAGCTGTCTGAAAACATTTATATTTATATTTTGTTATTCACTTATGCAAATGACCTTTTCTTGGTAGTTTCTATCAGATTAAAGGGGTGGTGCAGAGAGTATTTGTAAGGCTTTTTTGTGTTTATGGGGTGCAAAGCAATGTGTATTCATGCAAAATCACGTTATTTTTTCATTTATCTTACTTTAATTATATACAGCTACTTGGCTAACATGAAAACCACTGTCATGGCTCCTAGTTCCTCCAAAAGCCCGCCCTCAAGAGACTCTGATTGGTCAGCTAACATAATGGCAGCTTCACACCTCTACTAGCACGTTTTGTCTCTGCTGTGTAAATACTGTCAGTAAGTGTAACTGTAAATGACCTGTCAAATGCTAGCTATAAATATTTGTATAATTCTCTGGAACATTACTAAAACTCAACAGAAGCTCTGTGGAAATAGCAGTTTTTAGACGGCATTTTAGCTTCTCTGCTATAACATTACAGCACATCCGGCCACGCCCCTTCACTGTGCAGGGTGTTTGGACGTAACCAGAAGGGTTTATGAAATCATTAACCCAGATGTATTTTTTATAGTACCCAAACTTCATTCGCTGTAGGCTTTGTTAAGCTAACTCAGTAAAAGCCAATCTCTCCCTTTGCATTGAACTTTGAGCGTCTTACACTCAGAGATGTTATTTATGTTCACACAGCTACTTTACACATCAACTAAAGTTAAAAATATGATATCCTAGTGGACCACCCCTTTAACTCAAATTTGCAAATGGTGAATCATTCAGTATGACACATACCTCTCACTTTGACCTCAACGGGGCCGTAATTGTTCAGTTCAGTCATGCCTTGAACCTCAGAAAAAGTCACAAACATGCCATCAGTGAACTCATGGCTTTCCTCATCAGTGCATATTACAACGCCTGGGTTCTCCTACAAAGAAAAACAGTAAATGTTGCAACTGCGTTTGGCACCTTTGACTTCATACTGTATATTTATTTTACAGTAAGTACAGAATAATTTTGACTTCAACTTTAGTATACACAGTTGAAGCCAGAATTATTCGCCCTCCTGTGAATTTTGTGTTCTTTTTCAAATATTTCCCAAATTATGTTTAACAGAGCAAAACATCTTCATCTGTATTCTGAAGACGACTGAAAGCATTACTGATTTTCGAATGACATGAGGGTGAAAGCGAAAACATGATTTATCTCCAGTGTCACCTTGCTGATATGTGAAATCATGGCTGAAACTGGAGGATCTCCATTTGTGTCACTGACTTCAAACGATTCGCCAAAGTCACAGAACAACTGCCTGCAAACGAAATGCAAAAATCAGATATATTTAGCAGATCATTTTTAGCATTGCTATAAACATTTTCATGTGTTGCATTGATTCATGAAACGCATCTTACCCACAAAGCCCTCTGGTGTCAGCCACAATAAACTTTATATTGTTTGAGTGACAAAACGCTCCCACACGTAGCTGCTCTTCTAAAGGTGAATTTGTGAGCACCACAACCTACGGTGATAAACACAAAGGATCCAACAAAGTGAGGAACTAAATTCCTGTTTTCCTTTTCTTTCTTCTTTTTTGGGATATAAGACCATGAGTTAAAACTTATATATTTTATACTGAAAGATACACACTTCAGGATTACTTCAGGATGTAATAATAACATAGTGTGTAAACTATTATATTTATTAAAATCCTTAATCTTTAATAAACACCAGTTGGGCATTTTACTTTCATTTGTAGAACGCTCGTCAATTTAACTGAACATAAATTGTAATTTGATGGAAAAAGTGAGAAGAACGAGCTCAGCAAAAGCATACTCAAACCCACTCAATCACATAAAATCTAGTACTCCGTATTATTATTATTCTTATTATCATTATTATTATTATTATTATTCATTCATTTTCTTTTCGGTTTGTCCCCTTTATTAATCTGGGGTTGCCACAGCAGAATGAACCCCTAACTTACCCAGCATATGTTTTACGCAGCGGATACCCTTACAGCTGCAACCCATCTTTGGGAAACATCCCCACACACTTATTCACACTCATAACACTATGGACAATTTAGCTTACCCAATTCACCTGTACTACATGTGTTTGGACTTGTGGGGGAAACCGGAGCACACAGAGGAAGCCCACACAACCACGGGGAGAACATGCAAACTCCACACAGAAATGCCATTTGACCCAGCCGAGGCTCGAACCAGCGACCTTCATGCTGTGAGGCGATCGTGCTACCCACTACGTTACCATGGCGCCTTATTATTATTATTATAATTATAATCATTTTGTAAAGACATATGTGTTTTTGAAACTAACAAAGACAGCTGAAGTCAATGAATTATTTGAACAATTTAGCCTGAGATATTTATTGGCCCAAAATATTATAAATGCTTGCTAAAATAAAATATATTGTGTTTAATGGAGGAAAACATAT
>CAIGQQ010031496.1:5128750-5140097 GCA_903798035.1 Danio albolineatus
ACAGCCAAATTAAGTTTTTATCAATGCACATTAATAATCAAAAATTAGGTTTTAACATATTTATGGAACAAAAATTACAAAAAGACTTTGTGGAAGCTGATCTTTACGTGCTGTAATATTCTAATGATTTTTGACATCAAATAAAAATCTAAAGTTTTGACTCATACATGTATTTTTGACTATTCTTGAAGAAAAAAGTGCAACAAATGACAATATTTGGCTAAGATACAACAGTTTATTGGGTAAAAAATAAATCAAAATTCTGAGAAAACAGCCAAAATGAGTTTTTATCAGTGCATAATAATAATTAAAAATTAAGTTTTAATATATTTATGGAGCAAAATTTACTGAAAGACTTCATCTTTACTCACTGTAATATTTTAATGATTTTTGACATCAAATAAAAATTTAAAGTTTTGACTCAAATTTTTGGCTATTCTTAAAAAAAGTGCAACAAATGACAATATTTGACGAAGAACAATTTAAAAATCTGCAGTGAGGGTTCAAAATAAATTAAAATTTTGAGAAAACAGCCAAATTAAGTTTTTATCAGCGCATATTAATAGTCAAAAATAAATTTTTAACATATTTATGAAGCAAAATTTACTAAATGACTTCAAGGAAGCTGATCTTTACTTACTGTAATATTCTAATGATTTTTGACATCAAATATAAATCGAAAGTTTGGACACATACAGTACATGAATTTTTGGCTATTCCTCAAAAATAGCCGTTCAACATAAGACTGGTTTTGTGATCCCGAGTATTATGAATTGTTATATATTATTACCTCCATCATTAATCTATACTTAATCTTAATCTTACCTTTAGCAGGTGAAACTGTTCTGTATTGTAAGCAGAGCTCAAATGAATTTTATTCGGTATTGTGCTTCCTTGTAATTTATGGTTTGTGGAAAGGGCAGAGATCATGAATATTAAGTTTGTAACAAGGGTCATCTAATATTGCCATTCATTACATCATTGCCAATTACCAGAGTAACCTGACAACAACTCTGACATCATGCAAACTGTTTAAGCACACTATTATGAAGCACCTAGATGAGTGTTCTGAGTGGTTGAAAAGTAACAATTTAGTAGTAATCGCTGGTTAATCGGTGCTTTTTAAAACACCATCGGTTGGGTTTATGAGAAGGAGGGTGGGCCAGTCGGGGTCAATTGGTCAGTCAGTCGATAGCAGCTTCTGGTGGATTTACGAGAGAAAAGCAGGTGCGAATGGCACTCACGAGAGACATTTGAGATCTCAAAATGTGTACACAGCGACCTCTGGTGGATTCGCGAAAACAAAAACTGCAAAATAAGTAGCTTGTAGGACATAATTCGCTCTCTCAAGAAATGTACAGTAGAGGTTATAATCAGAATGAGCCTGGGTTGGCAATATGGAAGACCCTTAAATGCTAAAAATGTACATTTCACGCTTATGTAAAAAAATAAAATGTTGTAGCTTGACAACGCCTTAAGAAGTGAGGAATCATAGGATTTGCTGTATTAGCCTCCAAAAAACGATTAAATGATGGATGAGATAATGTGTGCTGAAAGTTTTAACGTTACGGTTAGAATTATTGCTTATCTGACAAATCCTCTTCCTCTCAAATCCTCTTGGGTTGTTTGAATTCCTCCTTTTTTCATTTTGAGTTATTTCTTGATGACAGAACCTGCAGGAAATGAAAATAAATGAGTTTCTACTAGATACACACTAGATACACTTACTTTAAAACTGCACTTTGTCCATGGTTTCTAAAACTATTTAAGGATAACCAGATATGAGGGGGTGGCATGGCAGCTCAGTGGTTAGCACTGTCGCCTCTAAGCAAGAAGGTTGCTGGTTCAAGTCCTGGCTGGGCCAGTTGGGATTTCTGTGTGGAGTTTGCATGTTCTGCCTGTGCCGGCGTGGGTTTCCTTCGGGCGCTCCAGTTTCCCCCAGAGTTCAAAGCAGGCCGTAGCCTGGGGGGTTCGGATGGTTCGAAAGACCCACCCCTCAGTGACAAAGGTCCAGAATTTGTCACATACATGAGCTCATTTGTCCTATTTTGACTGCTATGCCATTATAAACTGTAAAAAATACCTATGAAACCAAGTAGAATCCTGTGTCAGCTGTTGTGTCCGTGTGACTTCCCGTAGTGAAGTGCCAAATTCGGCATCCCAAATTCTGACTGAGGACAGTTCAATGTGCTGGCCATTTAGTTTTTTCCTAATAAATGACAATAGGCTACAGTATTTAATTTACATTTTTTAACAGATTCCTATTTTGTTTTTAATGATATATATTGTGATGAATTAGTATTTTAAAAATTAAATTAACTATTGTTTTCATATTTCTTTGTTCTAAATCTTTAGAAAAAGTTTTTGGTACATCAAAACGTGCGGTGATCATGACCCTCCGGCAAGCTAATCCAGCAAAAATAGTGCTTAAAAAGTAGTATTTAAAACTATTTAAACTTTTCACAAGGCTGGCTACTGGCCTGCAAATACATGTGCTATAGGTGAATTGGATAAATTAAAATGGCCATAGTGTATGTGTGTGTGCAAATGAGTGTGTCTAGGTGTTTCCCAGTACTGGGTAAGGGCTGAAATGGCATCCGCTGCATAAAACATATGCTGCACTACATACTGTACATACACTGTAGCAACCTCTGAAATAGAGACTCCGCCGAAGGAAAATGAATGGACCAGATATGACAGGTGACACAAAACACAGACCCTGTCACTGGTTGAAAATCTTCTTAATTTAAACATTATTGGGAACATTTTGGGTATAGTACATCAAAAATATGTTATATGGGTTTTGGATAATGCACTGTAAAAAATTCAGACAATTCATTCATGTTGTTCCAACACAAATAGTTTTAAGTTAACTTAACAAATTCAAGTGGATTGAACATAAAACAATTAAGTTGTCCCTAAAATAAATTTCAAGAATTGTGTTGTTTCAGCTCATTTTAAATAAGTAGTTTAAACAAGCAGCAAAATAATTTCTGAGCCTGTAAAAATCATATCAAAGTCATATTGTACAAGAAATCGTGAAGGCATGCATTCAATTATGGTAAACCTCATTCAAAATGAACAGAAATATTGTGACTTTTAAATGAATCATATCTATGGTTAACATGATTAATAACATCTGTTACACTGTAAAAAGTGATTACTTAAAAAATGAGTAAACCCATTGCCTTAAAAATGACAAGTTGATTTTACTTAAAAAAATGTAAGTAATTCTGTTATAACTTAGAACTGCTAAGTTCCCTTAACTTGTTTATAATTACGCACATAATTAGTTTACTTAATAATTTTAAAGCAGTGGGTTTGCTCACTTTTTTTACAGTAAAGTCAACTAAACACTTTTTACAGTGTAACTTAAAATTTTTTTGGGGGGTTTAGGTCGCCACAGTGGAATGCACCGCCAACTTACGCATATGTTTTACATAGCAGATGCCCTTTCAGCCGCAACCCAGTACTGGGAAACATCCATAGACACACACACACACTCATACACTATGGCTTAGTTTATTCGATTCACCTATAGCGCATGCCTTTGGACTGTGGGGGAAACAGGAACACCCGGAATAAACCCCACGCCAACACAGGGAGAACATGCAAACTCCACACAGAATCGGCAACTGGCCCAGCCAGGATTCAAACCAGCAACCTTCTTGCTATGAGGTGACAGTGCTAACCACTGAGCCATCGTGTCGCCCACAAAATCAACATTTACTGTTAATTTATTCATCCTCATTAAGGATGTAAATTATTGCTTAAGCATGCTAAGCTTACTGAAATGTTGCTGACAATAGCTAAAAAATGCATTGCTTTAAAATGGAAAACAGACATTGATGTACCAATTGGACTGTGGATCTCAGAATTTTGCAACTGTATACTGGAGAAGATCACATATTCTTTAAGAGGAAAGGGTGAATTATTTCAAAAGATTTGGAATCCATTTTTGAATTACATTAAAACAGTACCACATGATTTGATAAAATTGTTTTCTTCATTGGTTTACACTGTATCTCCTCCTTTTTTTTTTTTTTACTTATTCTTTCTTTTTTTATATATTGTGTGTGCATGTTTTACTTTAGTCTGTTTGCTGCTTTGTTTTTGATGTTCTGTATTGTTAACTTTGGAAAAAGCAAAATAAAAATATATAACCCAAAAAAAGGATGTAAATTATTTCCCCCTTCATCAGAACAAGAAGTTTTGACACAGTATAAAGCAAGTCGATGGATACTGTATTTTTAGGTGAGCATTTTTCAGGTTCATTCATGTTTGGTGCAATTTCTAAACAACTGTACAGTGTTTCTGACTGCATCGATGTATTTAAATATCAAATAAAACAATATCTTAAATAATCAGAAAACTGAAAACATCAAATCACTGCTACAGTATGGTATGTGTCCAAACTAAAATCACAAGTGTGATGGCACAACCTTTACGATAATAACTTTGAATGTAAAGAATCGCTTCAATTGTTTCATAAACTTCTCGTCTCGGACTCCATATATCAAAGGGCTCAGTAATCTTGGCATAATATTGGTGAACACATAAATACAGAAAGTAATCTTAGTTCTGTAAAGAGGAAAAAGCGGTACAATCACCGTATGCATAAAAGGGTTGATATAGGACAGCATACAAAGCAGTAACTGGACACCATGCAGTATTATGGTACTCCGAGCTTTGTTTGCTGAACCCTTTGAAATGGCCTTTCTGGCAGTAAATATGACTCTGCAGTATGTGAAACTGATAATTATCCACACCACTGACATATATATGACCTGTGAAGCAGTGTTTTGGTCATCATGGGCTTTTGAAGGGAATATATACGTTGGGTAGCATGGTACAAATGATCTGAAGAAAGATATGGGTTGGGTTACAAGTGAAATTATTATATTTACCATAGAACTTATAGCTCCTAAACCCCAAAGAAAACATATAAACACATAAGTTCTTTGCGTCGTGCAGATCTGAGAGTGATGCAGTGGTTTACAGACAGCAATGAAGCGTTCGATGGCCATACCGGCCAGATTCAAAGGAGTAATCATAAAGAACACTTTACCAAGAATCATCAATATGTAACACAATGAAGCATTTACAACAGGTGCAGCGTATGTCAACACGTATAAAACCACTGATACACATATCATGAGCATGTCATTGATCACTAGGTGAATGTATAAAATGTATCTGGAGTCTGTTGAAAACATTGGATTGGAGAAGAAAGTCACCACTAGCATTCCGTTAATGACATTAATGATAATGGCAAGAGAAACAATCACAATATTTTTGGCGAGAGCTTCTTCATAGCTGTCCACAATCCAGATCGTCGTGTTCATTTTCCTGTTCTTAACAAGCAAGGAGCTGAAACAGGAAGAGGAGAAAGTGTGTGAATAGGGATGCGCTTTAGACATTAGCTTTTTCTTTCTAAGATGTAGACAGACTTACCTTGAAGCAGAAAACCAAGCTCTGGATTGTGAACTTGGGTTTCACAGAGGTTGTATTCTGTAGAGTGGTTGTTAAATGCATGTTAAAAGCATTGTCTTATATATGTATTCTGAAAAAGGCAGGGATCATGAATATTAAGTATAGTCATTGCCCTTGGGGCACTTTAAAGGGGATCTCTTATGGAAAAATTACTTTTATAAAGGGTTTAAACACAAGTTGTGTGGCAAAAGTCTTTAAATATAACCATCGTCTAATGATAAAATATGTATACATTTTATTTTTTATAATCACACTTGATAAAACCATCTGCAGAAACACATTGATTAACATTCTCTCATTGTAGGTGTCATCAAAGGGAGAAAGCCCCACCCATTAGTGACAATCTCTTCCTCATTAGCATAAGTTAGTTAGTTAGTTTTTGAATCACCAACTATACTGACACATAGGAATTTATAGCTCCGCCCTTTTTAGAAAAGAGCACAATCTCATTTGAATTTAAAGCGACAGTCAGCAAAATGGCCAACATAAGCTCATTCTGAAAACGTAGCCCTATATACATTTCTGAATTATGCAGCCAGAAGTACGTATGGCTGCATTTCATTTTTTAAATGAACGCTACGGGGCCAGTATGACTCCGTTCCTTTTCGCACTTACCAGCTGACCGCTCACCTCTGTGTCTTTTCTGTAACGCTAGTACACTGACAACGGCGGTGAGGATCCAATTGCAGATTTAATTAAGAAAGTCAGTAAAGCAGTGGTCAGCGGGAGCAAACAGATATGTATAGATAATCAGAATCGTAGTCGTAAAACAGCCGGAAGGTCAAAAAGGCTGGTAGCAGGCAAGGATAAACAAATAAGCAGGGCTAGGATTGAAACACGGTAAAACAGGAACAAAGGAAACAGGTTATAATGTCACTAACGCCCCATTCACACGGGGCGTCAGCGTCAACGCTTCCCATTCACTTTGAATGGGTGACGTCAGGCTTTGCCGAACTGCATTCTGGATCCGTCGGCGCCGCTTCAGTGTCGTTGCTCGCTGCAGGAGTTGGGACTTTCTCAACTTTTCAAGAGTCAACGGAAGCGTCAGCCAATCAGATCGCTGTATGCAAATACACCAGCCCAGACAGTAGCCGATAATTGACTAATTTCATTGGCTGACGCTGCTATGACGGTCGCTGCTATGACAGCCCCAACTTCAGACACGCCCTCTGTCAAGCGTTGACGCTGAAGCCTCGCGTGAATGAGGCGTTACAGCAAACAATACTCACCGACGAGGATATGTGTATGTGCTGCTTATTTAGTGTGTGTAATCAGCCCTTGACAGTCTTCCTGTGGTGTGTGTGCAATCAATGGTGATTTGGAGCAGGAGAGTGTGTGTGCTGCATGATTGGAATTGTAGTCCGTTAACAAGCAGATTTGTAGTTCATGGAATGTGTGTGTGTGTTTTACCAGCAATCTCTGGCTGTTCGCTGGTGATCGTGACACTTTCCCGCTGTTACCAGTTTAGTTTCTAGTTAGCTTACCATGTATGCCGGAGTTGAACATGACGACGGGGTTCAAGTCCAGTGAAGAATGGTTTCAGATAATTAGTAAGACAAAAACAGAAGCCAAAAAATAAAATAAACACGTAAATAACGAGGTGAGAATGTGGTAAAACGTGGTTAAAATCAGAAGAGGGTGGGTCAATCTGTGCCTTTTAGAATACAATTGGTTGGGTTTAGGCAAGAGTCAGTCAGTTAGTCGACAGCGGCCTCTGGTGGATTCACAGGAGTACAGCAAGCATGAATGGTACACACGAGAGAAATATGAGATCTCAAAAAGCGTACACATCGGCCTCTGGTGGATTCGCAAAAACAACAACTGCAACAAAACGTACAGTAGCTCCTAGGATGTATTTGATGGTCTCCATAAATGTATATAGAGGTACGTTTTCCGAATAAACCTGTATTGAAAATGGCACAAGTAGGATCAAAGCCTAAAAGGGGCAGTTTCAAAGAGTTATTTGTGTGATATTTTGAGCTGAAACTTCACATTAACACTCTATTGACACCACAGACTTATTTTACATCTTGTAAAAAGGGGCATAAATAGATCAAAGAGCCCATATGTTGGGTTGAGAACGGTTAAATTTCACTTTTTGAAGTCGCAAACAACAGGATGATATGTATGCAAGGTTAAAAAACACTTTCAATGTCTTATAATATCTATTTATTTTTACCTCATTTTCCTACCGACTCCCATATGAATCGTCTGAGCGAGTCTTTCCTCAAGCACCTCCATTACGTGACGCTACCACGTCACGTCACGCTACCACGTCACGTCCTTTACGTGTCAGCAGCCCAATGCCAGAACATATTGAAAAACATCACTGTAGTTGTACAACAGCGTATTGCTATATTCTTCATCATAACAACAAACATTCAGTAATAATTAACACTTCATGGACTATTGTAAGCCAACAAATAGTAACATTCGGCAGTAAGCTAAATGGCTACCGCTACATGCTGCACGGAGCAAACACAGTACAGTCAACTACATCCATATTTACCTTGTTACAGTGAACAAGACTGGAAGAACACGCAGGTCCAAATAAACTGGGTATTGATCTATCCTTTAACAACAACCGTGCAACAAATCCCGCGTTGTAAGCGTATAGATTGGTGTAGCTCTCTTCAGAGAAATGACGTGAACACAGCACCATATTGGGGCTATAATTCTCAGGTATTTTACCAAAAATAAACCTCAACCACTCCAGGTAGGGAAAAGAACACAGCTTTTCCCTCGCACTTCAGAGCACAGCGTCTACAGGACATGATTTAACCGGAATGCGATACAGTGCTTGTCGTCTTCCATTTTTTCTTCCTGTCTGTGGGCGGGGCCAGGGAGTTCAATTTTCCCAGGGTCTGCGCGCGCAACTAGTGGGCGGGGCTTATGTTTCGCGTTGACGTTGAGCCGAAACGGCTAAAGACTCGTTCTAATAACGATTCATTTAAACAACGAGTCGACTCTTTTATAGATGAATCAATCGTTTTAAACACTTTGCACTTTCAGATTTAACCCTTAGCTGGACATTTCACTTTACTTAGAGCTGTGTTACACACTGCATGGAAGGTCATTTTCAAAAATCCATATGGGCTCTTTAAGACTTTGAATTAGACTATTCATGGCAGCAAATTTAATATCACTAAAACTACAGTGCAACACTGTGATTGCAGTCTTATAGATTTATGTAAAGCTTCATCTATCATTATATAGTCTTATGATTTTTCAGTTTCATTTGTGGTGGTGTTTCAGGACCTTTTGTGCTGCATTGCAAAATGTTTCAGAGCGCAATTAATGTAGCAGCATTTGTTAATATTACACTCCTGGCATGCCATTAATTGCATCATTTTTAACACCAATGGACATTTTGACATGCTACACAATGGATCTTTGTCAGTAAGTCAGAATAATTAGTAATATTATATTTAATTTTTGACAGGAATGAAAATTAGGCTCTGAGGGATATATAGTAATTACAAGTTTGTGAAGTTAAATCTTAAATATTCATTTGTTGTCCTAACATTATGACCACGGTTACCAATGACAATGCATATTCTTTTCAGCACATGTTGCATGTGGACTCTTTAGTCATTACTAGGGCCAGACGGAATCTGCGGACATTTTTTGCTATTTCTGCGGAGTATTTTGTTAAAATTCTGCAGATTTATGCGGAATGATTTTGGGAGTATCGTTACTAAAAACTTAATATATGAAATAAAAAGTAATACCTTTTTAACTTTTATTTAATGTTTGCGAATCCAATTAGATCCACTTTATTTAGTAAAAAAAGCAAGTCTTTCATATAAAATCTCTACTATACAATGTTCACAAGTACATGATCTGCAAACAGCTGTGGAAGTGGGAAAACAAGGTCTGCAAGTACATACTGTTGTTACACAATGCACTTACATAACTCTTGTTACAGATGTGTACTTTCCTAGTGTTGTTATCAATGTCCTGTTACACATTTGTACGTACAAATACTATTCAGTGGGTTGTTACATGAGTGTAGTTACACCAGTATTACACAAGTAAATACTATGTACCAGTGTGTACATACACTGTTATATACTACTTACACATCTAATTACCATGTAAGTTCACAGGTATAAGCGACACTTAATATAAAGTGGGACCTAAAAAAGAAATGCAAATAAAGTAAGCATATTGTTTCTTCATAAAATGTATAGTATAATTATAATTTTGATGGCAGGATCTTTACAATAACTTTACAAGTGAAGTATTCCTTCAATTGTTTTAGAAACTTTTGGTCTCGGACTCCATATATCAAAGGACTGAGCAATCTTGGCACAATATTTGTTAATAGATAATTAAAGAAAGTGATTTTGGTTCTGTGAACAGGAAAAAAGGGAGTGACGATCATATCCAAAACAGGTGCAATGTAGGAGAGCATACAAAGCAGTAACTGGACACCATGCAGCAATATCGTACTCCGAGCCTTATTTACTGAACCCTTTGAAAGGGCCCTTTTGGCAGCGAACAGGACTCTGCAGTATGTGTAAATGAGAATTATCCACACCAACGACATATAGATGACCTGTGAAGCAGTGGTGCGATCCTTGTGTGCTTTGGAAGGAAAAAAACTGACTGGATAGCAAAGTACTGAAGACCTGAAGGAAGATACAGGCTGTAATGAAACTAAAATAATGATATCTGCCAGAGAAGGAATAACTCCTACGATCCATAACAAGCATATAAAAATGTAGGTTCTCTGTGGTGTGCAGATCTGAGAGTGATGCAGTGGTTTACAGACAGCAATGAAGCGTTCGATGGCCATACCGGCCAGATTCAAAGGAGTGATCATGAATGTGGTTGTTCCAAGGACCAGCATTATGCAACACAATGAAGCATTAACAAGGGGTGCAGTATAGGTCAATACATATAAAATCACTGATACACATATCATGAGCATGTCATTGATCACTAGGTGAATGTATAAAATGTATCTGGAGTCTGTTGAAAACATTGGATTGGAGAAGAAAGTCACCACTAGCATTCCGTTAATGATGTTAATGATAAATCCAAGAGAAACAATCACAATGTTTTTGGCGAGAGCTTCTTCATAGCTATCTACAATCCAGATTGTTGAGTTCATATTGTGGTTCTTTTCTAGCGATCTTTCAGATCTGAAACATAAAGAGCTTTAAGCAAATGTTATCTACTTTAAACATAGTTGACTAATTTATATGAAGTCTTGTCCATAGACTTACCTTGCAGCAAAATACCTGGTTGTGTTTTGTGGGCAGTCTGAAGCTCACAAGTCATTAGTACAGTGCTAATGTGATATTTATGATTTGTGGAAAGGAAAAAAAAAAGATCTTACAGTAATTGCCCTTGGGAAACTTTTAGACAACACGTGATGTTTTTTTATGTAGTATGACATCACATGCAAGTAATAACAGAAAATGTATCCGTGTGTGTATTAGAAATATTAGCCCCCCTGAATTATTAGCCCCCGTTTATTTTTTTGGCCAATTTCTGTTTAACAGAGAGATTTTTTCAACACATTTATAAACATAATAGTTTTAATAACTCATCTCTAATAACTGATTTATTTTATCTTTGCCATGATGACAGTAAATAATATTTGACTAGATATTTTTCAAGAAACTTCTATACAGCTTAAAATGACTTTTAAAGGGTTGACTATGTTAATAGGTTAACTATGCGGGTTAGGGTAATTAGGCAAGTTATTGTATAATGATGGTTTGTTCTGTAAAAGATTGGGGGGAAAAATGCTTAAAGGGGCTAATCATTTTGACCCAAAAAGTTTATTATTATTTTTTTTTATTAAAAACTGCTTTTATTCTAGCCAAAATAAAACAAATCA
>CAIGQQ010031496.1:5218551-5259111 GCA_903798035.1 Danio albolineatus
AATAATAATAATAATAATAATAATAATAATAATAATAATAATAATAAATAACAATAATAATAATAAATAATAAATAATAAATAATAATAATAATAACAATAAATAATAATAATAATAATAATTTATTTATAATAACTATTTTTTAGTCTTTGACCTGATGACAGTACACAATATTTTACTAGATATTTTTCAAGATACTAGTATTCAGCTTAAAGTGTAATTTAAAGGCTAACGTTAGGTTAATTACCTAGTCATTGGACAAAAGTGGTTTGTTCTGTAACCAATCAAAAACAATAATTTCTTAAGGGGGCTAATGATATAAACCTTAGCAGTAAAAGAAATAAGACTTTCACCAGGAGTAAAATATAATAGGAAATCTCTGTTAAACATCACTTGGGAAATATATGAAAAAGAATCCAAATTTCAAAGGAGGGCTTTACTAACTGTTCTGTCCTTATTCATACATGCAGTAAAGAGGAAATCTGAGAAATAGATGTGGGAAGAATCACAGCATGAACCACTGGATCCACGTGTGAATGACTCCTGTCTGCAAGATCTGTAGATAAACTCCAAACAACCTCCTTCCTCTGCGATCTCATCATATTCTAGTTAAATGGACCCAGCGGAGACGTGCATCGGCATCTATAGTAGCTGAGAAACATCTGTTTCTGGCCTCAGACGAGGCACAAGGGCTCTTTTGAGCTTTTCTGAATGATGCTGAGTGAGAGATCTGAACAAAGAGCCATTGAAGCGTGTGGTCACAGAGGTTTACATGAGGAGCCAAACCAGAGAGGCCAGAAGACCAACAGACACAATACAGGCTCTCTTTCCACTGAGAGGCTTCTGTTCTGACCCTTCAGCTTGTCCTCAGTCTGTGTAAATCTGCGAGTTTTACACTGCTGTTCAATAGTTTGGGGTGGGTAAGATTAGTGTTTTAAAGGCTACATTTATAAGGATTAAAAAAATCATCAAAGGGTTAGTTCACCCTAAAGCTATGCTCACACTGCACTTTTTGCCCCAAACACTTACATTCATACGCACACAGTATGAATGCAACAGACCCGAAATGCAAGCTTGTGTGACAAGTTTCACATGTTTCTGCATTCAAAGTTCAAGCTTGCACTCAAAAAATGCCTTTTGTTGCTTGTTCAAACTTACTGACTTAATCACTCCCAGGGCCATTAATATCGATGCTGATAACTTGCCGCACCATATTGGTGTTTCCTAACATCTAGTTTTTATGAGATGAGCTGTTAGTCCAAAGCTCAACCCACAATCTGGAGGACCAGCACATACACACATGCATTACGGACATTTTTAGCACACAATCCACCTACAGCATGTCTTTGGGCTGTGGGGGAAACGGGAGCACACGGAGGAAACCCACGCCAACATGGGGAGAACATGCAAGCTCCACACAAAAATGCCAACTGACCAAGCCAGGGCTTGAACTAGTGACCTTCTTGCTGTGAGGCGACAGTGCACCCCACTGCACCATGTCACCCCCTGCTTGTTCAAACTACTTGTTTAAAATTAGTTGAAACAACATAATTTTTAAGTTTTTTGGGGGACAACTTCATTATTTATGTTCAATTCATTTAAAGAGCCCATATTATGGGTTTTTGAAAATGAGCTTGTATGCAGTGTGTAACACAGCTCTAAGTGAAGTGAAATGTCCAGCTAAGGCTTAAATCTGAAAGTGCACAGTGTTTAAAACTATTGACTCATCCATAAAAGAGTCGACTCATAGTTCCTCAAACGAATCGCCGTGCTTACGAGTCTTTAGCTGTTTCGGCATGACGTGAACACGAAACATAAGCCTCGCCCATTTGTGCGCACGCAGCCCCGGGAGATTCGAAACCACCAACCCCGCCCACAAACCACATCGGCGAGCAAAGGTTGCCATATTGGGCGCTTTTGAATTTGATTGTGCAGGTTAAAACCTTTTAGATAGGGTTTGGATTGGAATGAGTCAGCTACATCTGGCAACACAGAGAAAAGCACTGTGCTCGGCTGGATATTATAGGAAGTGTGCAAATGAACCACAGACAAGACTGTTCCATCTGAGGAGTGCTTTTGAAATCTATAAGCTTACAACGGAGGATTCGTCGATCGTTTATTAAAGGAGGGAATGATGTCGACCAATAGCAACAGACTGGGACATCGGTCCAATCAGCGCAGTTTAGCATCGCGCTAAGGAGGGGTTTTGGAACAAATTAATCGCTGAACGTGTCGCTGGGATAATGAGGTAAAAATAAATGCTAATTATAAGACAATGAAAGTGTTTTTTGACCATGCATGCATATTAGCCTGCTGTTGGAGACCCCCAAAACCAAAATATGACCCTTTTTGACGTATAATAGGGGCTCTTTAAATTTGTAAAACAATTAAGTAAACTTAATCGATTTCTGTTGGTAAAACTTGAAAGAATTGTGTGGAACCTGCGAAATCACACCACCATGAGACCAATAGAAGATCAAAACATGACCTCTCTATACAGAAATGTAAAATATAGAGGGATCTCTCGCTTTATCAATGTCTAATCATCTTGTTTTATCCTGCCCCGTTTCACAGCACCATACAATGGAATTTCACATGCTCAAACTCTAGTGTGACTGCAGCTTAAAATTACAATTTTTTTTTTTTAATTACTCACCCTAATGTCATTACAATCCCCTTGAGATCTTCGTTCATCTTCAAAACACAGAGGAAGATGTTTTAAATGGAATCCTGGAGTTCTCTCATCCTCCATAGTCAGCAATGATTCTCAGATGTCAACACAGGCTGATTGGGAATATGTGCTCAGAGCTACATTTTTGAGAACTGAGAGGAACATATGGCTATATTGTGCAACACAGGTTCATTGTGGATACGTATCCCTGTCTACATTTCTGGAGAGCACGAATTATGAGGTACGTCTGGCTGCATTTCATCTTTAAAAATCTTTCTAAACACTACAGGGAGGTATGACACCGCCGACGGTTTCTGTTGCTTTTTGCGCTACCAGTTGACAACTTACCTTGTGTTTTTAGATGTTGCCAGTTTGCCCAGTAGCTCACCGCATACGTAGGCTAACATGGGACAAGGAGCTGAGTGAAACTAAGATGACAGGGTTCGAGTGTGATGAGGAATGGTTCCAGAAACCAGGTATAACAAAGATAAATAAATAAACAACAGGCTGAAAACATGGTGAAATCACACAGCTGTTGGGTTTAGGGAAAAGGGTGGGTGGGTGGGTCAGTTGGTCAGTCTGTCAGTCGACAGAAAGCTGCCCTGGTCAGCTAAAGTGTATATTGGATTTACGCAAGTAGAGGACGTTCATTCATTCATTCATTTTCGGCTTAGTCCCTTTATTAATCAGGGGTCGCCACAGCGGAATGAACCGCCAACTTATCCAGCACAAGTTTTATGCAGCAGATGCCCTTCTAGCTGCAACCCATCTCTGAGAATCATCCATACACACTCATTCACACTCATACACTATGAGCAATTTAGATTACCCAATTCACCTATACCACATGTCTTTGGACTTGTGGGGGAAACCGGAGCACCCGGAGGAAACCCACGCGACCACAGGGAGAACATGCAAACTCCACACAGAAATTCCAACTGCGAAGCCTACACTCGAACCAGTGACCTTTTTGCTGTGAGGCGATCGTGTTACCCACTACACCACCATGGCGCCAAGAAGAGGATGTGCGAGAGAAATTTGAGATTATCAATAGCATACACAGGGACCTCTGGTGGATTTGCAAAAACAACAACAGCGAGCAGACGTGTCTTCGGTTAAGTATTTCACTGTGCCCAGAAATGTAGACCTGGGTACGTATCCAACATAGGCTCATTCAGAAAACCCTTTATACGTTTCTGGAGATCGTGAATTATGTATCCAGCAGTATGTATAGCTGCATTTTGTCTTTAAAACAAATGCTATGGAGGGGGGGTATGACGCTGTTCCTTTTCTTGTGTACCATTTAACCGATTACCTGTATCTGCTCATACCAGGTTGTCCAGTAGCTTGACTTGAGATGCACAATTGAGTTGACAGCGACGATGGGGTTCAAGTCCGGTGAAGAACGGTTCCATAAAGCAGGTAAGACAAAAACAGAAGCCAAAAAATAAAAAAAACAAGTAAACAACAGGATGGGAATGTGATAAAATCTGAAAACGTGGTAAAAAAAATCAGACGAAGGCTTGTCTTTTTCTGGATTGCTTTTCAAAACACTGAGGTTGGGTTTAAGAAAAGGGGGTGGGCGCTGGTCAATTTTAAAATGCTATTGGTTGGACTTAGGAAAGTAGGAGGGTGGAGGGATCGGTCGGTTGTTCAGTCAAGTCAGTTACTCAGTCGACAGCGGCCTCAGGTGGAATTACGCGAGAAGAGCAGGTGCGAATGGCACTCACGAGAAAAATTTGAGATTTCAAAGAGCATACACAGTGGCCTCTGGCAGATTCGCGCAAACAAAAACTGTAAAAACAGTAGCTCCTAGGATGTATTTTGCTCTCTCTAGAAATGTATATTGGGGTACGTAATCAGAATGAGCCTGGTTTGTACGTATCCCATCTGAGCCTTGTTGCTTTTTTTGACTTTGACAACATCTCTGGGATCATTGCTGTCTATGGAAGACAAGAGAGCTCCAGCATTTCATCTAAAACATCTTAACTTGTGTTCTTATGATGTTTCCTGAGATTCAAATGAAATGACATGAGGATGAGCATTTAATAACTCAATTAGTAATTTTGGGTTAGCTAACACTTTAATGAAATGTTTAGTTTTAGCATGCAATAAACCAGCATATGTTTTAAAGGCTCTGTAGTGAGCATATAAAGGATATGTTTCTGGTTGAGCTGCTCAATGGTGGACATCGTGACCTGCTGAAACTCCACCAGACTCTCACAGGCACAGGGATCCTTCACCTCGATGTCTCCTTTACTCTCCGCTGAACAACAGTGCAGAAAATGAGCAAAAATAAAGCAGAGTATTCATTAGGACAATGCAGTTGGTAGATATTTGAAGTATATTATCTAAGAAGGGAACAGTTAAAGGCAAAATTATTAACCATACAGTGAAATCTTTTACTCTTTTCAAACATTTTCCAATTTATGCTTTAACAGACCGATGACATTTTCAGAGTATTTCCTATATTTTTTATTCTGGAAAAAAGTTTTATTTAGTTTAATTAAATTTAATTTTTATTTAATTTTATTTATTCATTAATTTTGGCTGGAATAAAAGCAATTTTCATTTTCTTAAAACAATTTTAGGGTCAACATTATTACTCCCCTTAAGAAATATATTTATTTGATCGTCTACAGAACGAACCACTGTTTTCCAAAGACTTGCTTAATTAACCTTCCCTAGTTAACCTCATTAACCTAGACAAGCCTTTAATAATTTTACATTAAGCTGACTAGTATTTAGTCAGCTCGTACTAGTAATAAACAGAGTATTCATTACGCCCCATTCACACGAGGCTTCAGCGTCAACGCTTGACCAAGGGCGTGTCTGAAGTTGGGGCTGACGCGATCGTCATAGCAGCGTCAGCCAATGAAATTAGTCAACAATCGGCTACTGTCTGGGCTGGTGTATCTGCATACAGCGATCTGATTGGCTGACGCTTCCGTTGGCGCTTGAAAAGTTGAGAAAGTCCCAACTCCTGCAGCGAGCAACGCCACTGAAGCGACGCCGACGGATCCAGAATGCAGTTCGGCAACGCCTGACATCACCCATTCAAAGTAAATGGGAAGCGTTGACGCTGACGCCCCATGTGAATGGGGCGTTAGGATAATGCAGTTGGTAGATACAGTGAAATCGTTTAGTCTTTTCAAACATTTCCCAATTTATGCTTTAATAGACCAATGACATTTTCAAAGTATTTCCTATAATATTTTTTATTCTGAAGAAAGTTATTTATTTATTTATTTATTTATTTATTTTTAATTATTTTATTTTATTTTATTCATTTTGGCTTGAATAAAAGCAATTTTAGGGTCAATATTATTCCCCCCTTAAGGAATATATTGATTTGATCGTCTACACAACGAACCACTGTTCTCCAAAGACTTGCCTAATTAACCTTCCTTAGTTAACCTCATTAACCTAGACATTTAATTATTTTACATTAAGCTGACTAGTATTTAGTCAACTAGTACTAGCATACTAGTATCTTACAAAATAAAATAAAATATTATGCAGTCATCAAAGCACAGACAAAATAAATCAGTTATTAAAATTTGTTAGCAAAACTAATATGTTTAAAAATATAAAAAATGAGCAACACTTGGAAAATATTTGAAAAATTTTCACAGTAGTGCTAATAATTTTTACATAATAATCATTGGACATTTTTGAATAAGCATTGCATGTGTTTGCATCAGGCTCTAGATGGTGCTATAGAACAGCATACTGTGTGCATCCAACTTTATGTGTTTTGTCTGTATGCTCTTTAATTTAAACACACCTGCACAGACGTTGAGTTTGAGGTTTTCTGCGATCTGGCTGATGGCAGTGAAGTCTGCGCTGTAGAAGAAGTGTTTCTCCACAGGATCAGACGCAATCTCTCTCAGCTCATCCTCTACCGCTTTACCCACTCCAACCGCATACATGGTGATTCCTGAAACATAAAACGCACAGAACAGTTTAACAGAACAGTCAAGAAAGCAGTTTAGTTTATTGAATTGTGTATGTTTTTTCTTCTTCAATAAAAAGGCCAGTAAGAACCTCAGAAACCTTCATATCTGTTTATGCAAACCCAAACATTGTAATTTATAAAACCCCTTTCAATGTTTTAAAACAAGAAATCATACAAATATTATTGTATAAATTGCTTATTTATAATAAAAATGACATAAAAGACGAAAGTAAATATTCATACTTTTTATAAATAATGGAAAAAATGTCTGGTGTTTCCACAATCATATCACAAAATATACAAATATCACATATTTAAAAATGTAAAAATGACTAAAATGTTTACAATACAACCTAAAAGATAAAAAGCTAGACAAAACTAGTTTGAGAATTTAGTTAATTTTATAAATAATAAGCTATTTTTATTTTATTTTAAAACGTTAAAATTGAGCAAATAATGCAATGTTTTCCATCTAAAATCTATTGACCTTATTGTTCGATGCTGAAGTGTGCTCGTTTTTGCGATTGTTTTAGAACTTCCGATTTAGCTGCCTATAGGAGAAATGACTAGGAGTAATAAACGGCAGATAAAGGTCAAACTACTCGCTCTACAAACAAGTGTTTGCATGACTATACAGACAAAATAGAATAATATAATAAAAAATATCAGTTTACAACATCGAGCAGCAAAAGGAGCTGTTTTTAATGTCTAATAATAAATGGAAGTGAATGAGACCGGAAGTCTCGAGGCAAAAAGACTCAAATGGCTGTGCCTGCTCGTACGCGGAGTAAAAGGTGAATATTGTTTACAACTTTTCTATGACCTTCTAGAGGTCAGTAAGAAAATTATTACCCTTCATAAAACATGGTCAAATTATATTTAAAATTATTAATGTATGTATATGTATTAGATATCGACAAATCCTTTGGGTCATTTGGACAGTTAGGGACACATATACACAAAAAATATATATTTTTATATGCCGACTAGAATATACAGTCAAAGTCAAAATTGAAGCCCCCCTTAGATTTTTTTTTCAGCAAGGAAATATTCACAGTATATCTGATAATATTTTTTCTTCTGGAGAAAGTCTTATTTGTTTTATTTCAGCTAGAATAAAAGCAATTTTAAATTTTTTAAAGACCATTTTACGGTCAAAATTATTAGCCCCTTTAAGCTATTTATTTTTTGATAGTCTACAGGACAAACCATCGTTATACAATAACTTGCCTAATTACCCTAACAGGCCTAGTTAACCTAATTATCCTAGTTATACCTTTAAATGTCACTTGAAGTTGAATACTAGTATCGTGAAAATAATTTAGTCAAATATTACGTACTGTATTCATGGCAAAGATAAAAGAAATCAGTTATTAGAAATGAGGGGAAAAAATAAACAGGAGGGCTAATATTCCAGAGGGGCTAATAATTCTGACTTCAACTGTATCATCTTACAAAAACTTAATCAAAGATTAAATAAATGTTAAGAAACAAATTAATATTCCATATAATAGCTTTTTTAAAAAGTTTTTTATTAAAAACTTAAATTATAATTTTTTAAATAAATATTTGCAACATTTTTCAATTATTTTCTACGTTTTTTGATTATTTTTCTAAAATATTTGTATCTTCTGTGACTGTACTCATTTCTCTCTTTTTTAGGATACAATAATTCATCCAAACATGAACATTCTATCATGATTAAAATGGGTCACTCTTTAATTTAACGTGTCCTTGTTACTTATTTAACTACTGTACTTATTGTAATAGTAATTAATTACATGTAATTACTATATGATTAGGGTCAGAATGTGGGTTAGGTTTAGTTAGTTACATGTAATTATTATAAATAATTGTAATTACTACAGTAACTACATGTAACATATACAGTTTATGTCAAAAACAAGATTTTTTTTCTATTTCAAATATTTCCCAAACGATGTTTAACAGAGCAAGGAATTTTTCTGTATTTCCTGTAATATTTTTATTATTACAGGATTATTATTTTACAGGATTATTATTTTATATATTATTTTGTAATATTCTACAATAACAGTTTTTATTTTTTTTAAAACCATTTTAAGGTCAAAATTTTTAGCCCCCTTAAGCAATATTTTTTTTCAGTTGTCTACAGAACAAACTATCACGATACAATGACATGCCTAATTACCCTAACTTGCCTAATTAACCTAATTAAGCCTTTAAATGTCACTTTAAGCTGTATAGAGTGTCTTGAAAAATATCTAGTCAAATATTATATACTGTCATCATGGCAAAGATAAAATGAATCAGTTAATAGAAATGAGTTATTAAAACTATTATGTTTTGAAATGTGTTAACTATATTACTTCTGTTAAACAGAAATATACAGGAGGGGCTAATAAATCTGACTTCAGCTGTACATAACAAGGACACCATAAAATAAAGGAATATCTTAAGTGACTCCTTTACATAATAATACCTGCTTCCTTGGCTTTCTTGGCCCACTCCTGAATGTCGTCCTGTGAGCGTCCATCAGTGAACACTAGTCCGACCCGCGGGATGTTTTTCTCAGCAGGACGGGCTCCTTCGGCCTCAGAGAAGCTGTTCTCCACCATATGTTTGAGGGCCAGACCCGTCATGGTGCCCTTCTCCATGTACTCCACATTCATCACGGCTTTCTTGATCTCCTCTTTGCTGTGGTACATGCTGAGCGGGAACTCTGTGCGCACGCGGCTGGAGTACTGCACGAGTCCCACACGCGTGCCTTTACCAGAGACGTCCAGCTGATCCACCACCTGGTTCACAAACTGCTTGACCAGCTCGAAATTCTGCGGCCGGACGCTCTTGGAGCCGTCGATGAGCAGGACCAGGTCGATGTTGGAGGTGCGACAGGCTTGGAGAAATCAACAGAAGTGCATTTCAATGTTTTTTCTATTGAAAATTTTTCTGAATGATGTTTTTATCTATATTTATAATGTCTAAATATATATTAAAATTTTAAAAAATTCTGTTTAATTTTTGAATGTATAGTTCATGCTATAAACAAACTAACTATACTAAAAACTAACTTTATTAAACTAAACTAAACTATATTAACTAAGACTTTTAGCTCAATATACTACTAATTCAATTATATTCAAGCTTATTTCTATAACGTTTTTTCACAGTAATTATTTTTGTCAAATAACAAAATAAACATACAAATGAGTCCAAAGCAACATCCATGGCTCCTGTTGACACAATGAGGTCTTGTAAAGCGAAACAATAACAATAAACTCTCTAAGGAATTGAGCATTATTAATAATTGTAACATAATTTACAATTTTAGTGCCGTTGTGATTTCAGATGCTGAGTGATGTCGTTTTTCCCAGTGTGTCCAACATTAAAATCAATACGATACACCTTGCAGAAAGGTGGGCGTCATCAAGGCGGCTTCTAGACAAAAACTTGAATTCTTCCGTCCAGCTGTTGGTAAATTTACATGTATATATTTTTTTCTTTGCCGAAGCACAACCTGACTCTTTTCCTTCCATCATGTGTGCTACTACTGACGCAGCTGCTTGTTGCTACTGCCAATGTTCAAGTCCCGCATCTACCTCCTGCGCAGAAATCAACAGCGCACCTGAGTTGTAACGTATGTTGCCAGATTGAGGTAAAATATGTTACAAGATCTGAATATTGCGTCAATTGTGTGAGGGAATCAACTTAATTCAAGATCTGGCAACTTGACAAACATGAACAAAAGTGCTTTTTTTGAAACTGCATTGGGACGTACAAATTACAGGAGTTTCCTAGGCGAAAAAACAAACCGGGAGGGTGGCGGGAGATGGATGTGAAATACGGGAGACTCCCGGGAAAAACGGGAGCCTACCCGATTTACCTATACAACATGTCTTTGGACTGGTGGGGGAAACCGGAGCACCCGGAGGAAACCCACGCAACCACGGGGAGAACATGCAAACTCCAAACAGAAATGCCAACTGACCCAGCCGAGGCTCAAACCAGCGACCTTCTTGCTGTGAGGCGAACGTGCTACCCACTGGGCCACCGTGACGCCTGCTGTCTATAACAGTTAAAGTTATTATATATAAACATAGTTAGCTGTTTAATAATAGAAGGTAAAGTGGAAATTTAGGTATTGGGTAGTATTAGGGACATAAAGATCATACTTTTATATGTGCTGATAATCAGATAACATCTTAGTTATATGCATGCAATAAGCCAGTAGTATCATTCATTCATTTTCTTTTTGGCTTAGTCCCTTTATTAATCCGGGGTCACCACAGCGGAATGAACCACCAACTTATCCAGCATTTGTTTTATGCAGTGGATGCCCTTCCAGCTACAACCCATCTCTGGGAAAGCCAGTAGTAAACGGTGTGAATTTGACTTATACTAAAAAGTTACCAATTGTTACCAATTTTTCATATTCAAGTGGTTTTACTGCACTGTATTTTAATAACAGTCGGAAGTCAACCTGGAAATAAAAAAAAAACAATACAATTGCTTTACAAGAAAATAGTTTCCCACTACGTTAAGATTTCTTACTTTAAAATGTCATGGTTATTTCAATTTGTTACCTGCTGTTTCTTCGTTAAAATTGTTTCTTTTTATTCAGCATGCGAAACTCGATCATGTGCAAAGTTCAATAGATAGCATCAAGGTTTTAGAAAAATGTAATGCTAAATTATGTCTAGTTAGACCTGTGTACAAAACATTTAGAAGACGCCTAATTTGATTGTCACAGGTTGATAAAGTTTAAAGTAATTCAAAGATTGTACTATTCCAAAACTCATTCATTCATTCATTTTCCTTTAGCTCAGTCCCTTATTTAACAGGGGTCACCACAGAGGATTGAACCACCAACCATTCCAGCATATGTTTTACACAGCGGATGTCCTTCCGGCTGGGAAACACCCATACACTCTCACACTCACACTTACACACTCATACATTATTTAATTCAAAGCGCATGTCTTTGGGGGATACCGGAGCACCCAGAGGAAACCCATGTCAGCACGGGGAGACCATGCAAACTCCACAAAGTAATGCCAACTGGTCCAGCTGGGACTCCAACCAGCAACCTTCTTGCTGTGAGTCGACAGTACTAACCACTAAGCCACCGTGCCACTCTGTTACCTTACTCATAAAAAGTAATTTTGCTACTTGACATATTTTGTTTTGTTCCCAATTTAATATTCAGAATCCTGTCGAGCATTAGTCTTTCCCCTTTTAAACAATATTTCTGATCAAAAAATATCTGCTGAAATAAGTGTGGTGTGGATGTAAGTGAGTGAGCATTACTTCCACAGCTCTTGCCGTCGTCCTGCAGCACGTGACCCTCAGGACAGATGCAGTGGTATGATCCTGGAGTACTCACACACTGGTACTCACAACCGTGCTCAACTGTGTTGCATAAGTTATCCGCTGCAGGACACACAAAGAGACAATAATCGTTATGTAAAGTAATCATTTAAACAGTAAATAAGCACTAATTCATTTCAGCAAGCATGAAATTGATCAATAGTGACGTTCATATTTCAGAAATATCAACAGTACTAATAATAAATGCTTCTTGAGGCTCAAATCAGCCTATTGGAGTGATTTCTGAAGGATCATGTGACACCGAAGACTGGAGTATTGATGCTGTAAATTCAGCGCTGAAAAACATAAATAAATTCCATTTAAAAAAAGACATTCAAACAGAAAATGGTTCTTTTAAATTGTAATAATATTACATTTTTTATGATTTTGTGCAGTCTTAACAAATGTATGTTTTTTTAATATTTTCATGTTATCAAGCCTGCTTAATTCATTCATTCATTCATTTTCTTTTCAGCTTAGTCCCTTTATTAATCCGGGGTCGCCACAGCAGAATGAATTGCCAACTTATCCAGCATTTGTTTTACGCAGCGGATGCCCTTCCAGCTGCAACCCATCTCTGGGAAACACACCCATACACACACTCATACACTACGGACAATTTAGCCTTACCCAATTCACCTGTACCACATGTCTTTGGACTTGTGGGGGAAACCGGAGCACCCGGAGGAAACCCACGCAACCACGGGGAGAACATGCAAACTCCACACAGAAATGCCAACTGACCCAGCCGAGGCTCGAACCAGCGACCTTCTTGCTGTGAGGCGAACGTGTTACTCACTACGCCACCAAGGCGCCCGCCTCCTTAATTAGATTGAGTTAATAAAGTTCCTTTATTAAAATGATCAAGTCTGCTAAAACACTTAAACAAATGCATTTGGTTGTCCAGTGTAATTTAGATGTCCATGTCAAATAAATAAATAAATAAATTAATTAATTAATTAATTAATTAATAAATAAATTAATTAATTAATAAATTAATAAAAATAAATAAAAATAAAGATTAATAAAGTTTAATAATGTTGTCTATAAAATTGTTTAAAAAAATAAAATATGCTTTTATTCAAGCTAAACTAAAATAAATAAGACTTTCTCCAGAATAAAGAAATGTGAAATGTTACTTAAGAAATATTTTAAAAAATAAGTGCTAATCATTTAGTCTATAACACTGGTAAGCGAACCGAGAGGAAGTGACTCAGCTCCTTAAAGCAAATATCCAGAGCTTCAGGTGAACTTAGAAAAAAAAAAAAGATAAATGACACACTTGATATTTTCTGTTCAAGGCCAAGATCTGGGAAGGCCATCAGACTGTAAGAGGGGGCGATCCACTTCCGCACCATCTGATTTTGAGCGTTTTTTAGAATTTCAGCCAAGTTAACCACAATGTGGTGAGAAATCTGAGTGAGGTTTGGGAGCCAGTTATTTTTATGAGGTGAAGCAATCCAATAATCACCTTAAAAAGCTAATAACTTATCTCATCTCATATGATGTGAAAGCTAAAAGATGATAGTAAAGCTTCTTAAAGACCCTGTGATGTGCTTTGAAATATGCATTTTTATTTAACGTTTGACATAATCTCAGCCTAAACACAAAGAGAGGGCGGGACATGTAGTAGCTCCTCCCCTTGAAAAAAATGGGAAAGCCAAATAGTGTTTCGTTTTCAATCACAGCTCTGCCAGAGAGAGTGGTTGAGCTCAAGCACATCAAATGAAAAGCAAATGAGAAGCGTCTTGAAGGGGCGGGGCATGTCAGACACTGAGAGCATTTAACTGGATGTGATTTGATGAGAAACTGAAGTATGAGGTGATGTGAATAAAACCGGCGATCCATTTAGGCGGAATTGACAAACTACAAGCTATACATGTTAATATTATTTTTATTTAGCAAATTTAACGCAATTTTTGCAAATATAAACGCAAATTTTGTCACTGTTTTGGAGCACACTAGCTTATAGATACCCTAAAAACTAACAATACTGATGCTTTCATCTAAATAAGCTTATTTTAATTTCATGGGACTTTTAAATTGTAGTTTATATATATATATATATATATATATATTATATATATATATGATATTACATCTACACTGAAAAAAATTATGTTTGCAAAACTGTTGCAAACAGTTTATTTGTGTTGAATTTACACAAATTATTTTTTAGTAATCTTCAACTAAATTTGTTTGTTTAAATTCAGCCCAAATAAATTGATTAAAACCACTTAACGTAAAAAAGAAATAAGTGAAGCCCAGGAATCACCTTTGAATATTTTTTTCAGTGTACTTCACCATATTGTTAAAAAAATAGTACTGTTCAGCTGCTGTGCTTCAATCATATAGCCTTGTAAAAATTGTACACGCAGTGGCATATTATTACTGGATATTATGCATTCAGTACATACACTGGCAGGTCTTTCCGTCCTTCTGAAGAGTGTATCCTTCATTGCAGCGACAGAAGAAGCCATTGAGCACACTAACACAGTGATGATCACAACTGTGATTCCCAAAGGAGCAGTAATCGATCACTAAGAGGGAGAAACAATAGTAAAGTGAGCATACAATGTGAAACACAAATAAAGAGGACTGTCACTGTAAATGTACCCATCCCATATAGAAATCTAATATATGCAAGTTACATATTTCAGTTCATATTTGAATTTCACATATATATGTACTGTATATATTTCAAAACATTGCAGTGCTTCCCACAGGTTGAAATATACTTGCGGTAGTAGTCGGATTGAAACACATGTTTTACCCATGGCACATGGTTACCTACATGCGACAAAAAAGTGATTTTTAACAATATTTTTATTTATTATAGACTGTTACCTTTTTTTTTAAAGACTGTTGAAATAAAAAAAGAAATGCATTATTTATTTTACTTTATTCTATTCAGAAGCCATGTGCACTCACTGACAGGTAAATCTGCTACAGATATTTTGTACAGTATTGCCAAAGCTTGTTAGATATGTATAAAATATGTAATTAACATCTCCAAAAAATATATATATACAGTAAATGAGAAATAAATGACGTAAAGGAATAAAAAACATTTATGGAATAAAAATCTTTAAAAAGTAAAATAATTACAAGAATAAAAAGTGTAGATTATTTAAATAAGGCAAATGAGTTATTTAACCATTTCTAATGGTGTACATATATTTTACAGCCAGTTCAGATGTAATTTCACCCTCTCTTGAGTGAATAAAAAGTTTATCTGAGTTGTTTAGATCAAAGAATTAATTATTTAAAGTTTCTCTCGCTCTTGTGGCTGTGTACGCGCTGTCAGCTGCGAAGCCAAGTGAAAGTAAATCAGGCTTTGCATTGCAAAAAAATGGCCATTTACATTCAGTCAAGCCTGAAATTATTTATAACCCTGGCAAATTCTGACTTAAAGTTTTTGTTCAAATGCAAATAAAAGTTGAGAACTCTTTATTCCCCACAATGACGCCTCTTGTACATAGTCTTATTATTTATTGGAAGAAGCCTGCATCATTTCCTGTCAAATAAAAAAACTTGCTGGTTGAATAAAAGTAATTTGAATTCAGAATGTTGTGATCGTCGGCAACCTGGCAGTTGCAGATCGCTGGAGAACTATACACATGTCCCTGGAACAAACTACAACTCCCAGCGTACACCTTGCACACACCAGTTCCTGTTTCCCACTGATTACACTCACACAGCTGGTAACTCATCAAGGACTGATGAGTTGGTCTTTATATTCACCCCTCACACACACACACACACACACACACACACACACACACGCACACACACACACACACACGTTGAGGAGTGAAGCATTTCAATGCGTATTTCCCTGCTTATCCTGCCGTGTGTTTTGATCTTTGCCTTGCGGCCTGTTATGACTGTTTGCCTGTTTATAACGGTGCTCTTTGGATTACCCTCATGCTCCTGTTTGTTCCTGTTATAAACTATGCCTGTTTGATTAAGCTTTAAATAAACTGCACGTAGATCCTTCATCTCCGTTGTCAGGTGTCTATCATTACAGAATTTGCCAAGGGTATGAATAATTTTGGGCTTAACTGTTTATTTTTTTCAAACAATGTAAATACAAATAACTACATATATGTAAAACTTTTTTTTTTGGTAATATTCTGACATAAATGACATTGATATTTTATATATGTGAAATCCAAATGAACTTGTGTGTTATACAGAATATCTATTTTGCATATATTGCCATATATCAAATTTCTATATGGGGTAACATTTTTCTTGTATTCGTCATCATGCAAAACCAGAAACTATCAGATATTTCCTTTATATCTGCTTCAATAAATTACAAAGAAAGGCAAAACAAGAAACTATGATAATAAAAAATAAATACAGTACTTTCCCATTATAAATGAGCATTAGGCGGCAACTGTCCGTTAAAAAGCAAATACAGCAAGCAAGATGCAAACAAGCAAACCAAGCCAAATGTGGGAATCATGCATTATTTGAAACTAATTATATGTCAACCAGTTATTCTCACTAACTTGTACAGGTCTTCTTGTCCTCATTGAGGGTGTATCCGTCCTTGCAACGGCAGTAAAAACCGTTGAGGACACTCACACACTCATGCTCACAGCTATCATTGCCAAATGAACAGTAGTCAATCACTGGAAACAGAACAGCAGATTTTAGAAGAGCATCAATACACAAGTCTCAAACAGATGCACAGACAAACACTCATCTTTAGTTTCTGTATTAGAGAAAGTAGAATGTTAGCAGTTAAACCAGCTGGTCCAAACAAACTATATATTTACCTTAAATGTAATGCTTTGAATGTAAAAGTTGTGCTCGTGGTGTGTTTTTGGGTGAGGTTTGACTCTGCTGCTCACCAGCAAAACCTATGGAAGCCGATTTCCACTTCATAAAAAAGTAATTTGAGCTCTGCACAAGACGATTGGCCAGATGGTTTCGCTCAAGGTTTTGTTTTTCCTTTACTTTCATTAATTGGTGAAGTTTGTTCCTCACCACTGTCGCCACTGACTTGCAAGGTTCGGGACTTGTGGAGCTGTGCATCGATGGATTTGCTTTTCAATGTTTGGACTCTCAGCAGTGAAAATTAAACCACACTGAACTGAACTAAACTGAACTTAAAGTCTGAAAACTGGACTGACACAGACTCAATTTACTATAATCCTCTATGTTAAGCTGCTTTGACACAATCTACACTGTAAAAGCACTATAGAAATAAAGATGAATTGAATTTAATTATATTTTGTGCACAATATATCAGCCACCATATTAACAGCTAATAAATGCTTATTCTTTTAATCATCGGTATTAGTCTGATATTAAATCTGATAAACGATGGACTATTTCTATCAGTTCATCCACTTCAGATGATTTAGAAACGTTTTTGCTACAGAAAGGACGAGATGTTGGCGGTATGGGAGATTTTCAGTGTGAAACGGAAAAAAATTGAGAAATGGAATTTGTAAAGAATTTTTCACTATAAAGTTTGGTCACACTTTATTTTGATGGTCCGTTTGTTGAATTTAAGTTATATTGCCACTTATTCTCATTAGATTATAAGTAGACTGTTTGGTTGGGGTTAGGGGTAGGCTTAGTGTAAGTTGACATGTACTTGCAAAGTTTCTTATAGTCAGTTAAATGTCTGTTGAATGTCAGTAATCAACAGATATTAAGCAGACAGTCTAATAATACTCTAATGGACCATGAAAATAAAGTGTACCTAAAGTTTTAATATAAAATCAGTCATCCACTGTATTTATATTTCCTCATATATATATGAAAGTTTAGATTTATATTTAGTTTACATTTTGCTTTGCTTCCAATTATAGTTATTATTGGTTATCGGCTGGGTCAAGAACCCTTTTTTTAGCAAAGATTTTCAGATTTTTTTTTTTTAGGATAGAGCCATTAGAATATTTTAAAATGAAACCTTTATTTATGTCAATGCACAACTCCATGTCCATGAATGAAGAAAGGAAAATAGATAGATTTTTTTCTTTTCACCATCACCACACATGAATGTTATTTGCATTTATGTGCGTGTGAGGTAACCATAGAAACAGTTATTTGTCCTTTAATGGTGTTGCGATTTAAGTTTATCCACATCGCTGCACACACGTGTTAATCGAAATGTCCTTTTATTGTTAGTTGACTTCTTATTCATTTTGCTGTAAAAAAATTACAATAAAAAGGAATTGTAATTTTATATTCAGAAGGAAACTGATTTCTAGTGATGGTTGTAATTTTGTAAACCATAAAATTTGAAGTGAGACATCTGGAGAGCCACGTATTTTTGGTCAAAGAGCCACATGATGCTCGCGAGCCATAGGTTACCTATCACTGGTTTAGATACTGGCCAAAATAATCATATCAATATAATTGCACATGTATATCAAAAAATATGGACTTTATTTATTTCAAATACTCTCCAAGATGGCATTCATTTAATCAAAGATATAGAATAAACTGTAATATTGTGGGGCGGGATTAAACAAGATGATTAGACATTAAAAAAGCAAGCGATTGCTCCATATTTTACATTTGTGCCCAGAGAGGTCATGTTTTGATCTTCGATTTGTCTCACGCAATCACATGATGTGATTTTGCAGGTCAAAGTTCACCAAGCTTGAACTTTAAATCGCAGCAAACGCGAAACTTGTCGCACGAGCTTGCGTATGAATGGAAGCCTATGGCGAGAAAAGTGCTGTGTGGCTTAACTTTTACTCAATTTAGAGAGGGACCAAATACACTCTGATCTGAGTAAATTTTCTCAGAGGATTTTACGTGTACTATAATGAGTTTGCTCTCTTTTTTAAAGTAAAGTCAACTAATCCCTCTTTACAGTGTAGGACTGCTTAATATAACTCTATAGTGTAATTGGGCTTCCATAAAAGCTACTAAAGGCAATGTCCATAATATGTATGTGTGTGTAGTTCAATCTGTCGCCCTCACTAACTTGTGCAAGTCTTGAGGTCATCATTGAGCGAGTATCCTTCATTACAGCGACAGTTGAAGCCTTTGAGCACACTAACACACTGGTGCTCGCAGCTATCATTCCCAAACGAGCAGTAGTCGATCACTGGAACGGGCAGAGAGAAGCAGAGAAATTTAGTGGCCAAAGTTGTTGGAAAAAGAGCAAAATATTTTGTAGGTGGAAGAAGCACAGAAAGGAAATGTGCTATTATATTTATTTCTCTTCTGAGATGTGACTGTTTTATGGATTTGGAGTGAAGAATGGATTCATAAACAGTGATAAAAGTTTTTGGTTTATCAATCTGGGGTTATGGATACACTCTGTGGGCAGGTTTAGGAGTATGTGTGTGTGGCTTTCACTAACTTGTACAGGTCTTCTTGTCATCGTTGAGTGAGTATCCATCGTTACAAATGCAGTGAAAGCCTTTGAGCACACTCACACACTCATGCTCGCAGCTATCATTCCCAAATGAGCAGTAGTCGATCACTAGATTAGATGAATTAGATGGAATTAATGGATGGACACAACTTAAGGACAACTTAAGGACACAGGTTACTGTTTACACAAATATCCTAGGTGTGAATTTTTCCTAAGTTCTGTATCATGAATATAACAGTGAACTTTTCAAAAATATAAGCAAAACTCATATTAAAGGGATAGTTCACCCGATAATTAACCTTTTCCATCCAAGATGTACACTCAGAAATAAAGGTACAAAATCTGTCACTGGGGGGATACCTTTTCAAAAGGTGTATTTTTGTTCCTAACAGGTCCTTAAAGATAGATATTATTTCCTAAAATTACAAATGTGTACCTCACAGTACCTTAAAGATACAAAAGTAAACCTTGAAGGGGTAGTCCACAATGTATTTTTAAGGCTTTGTTGTGTTTATAAGATGCAAAGCAATGTGTGCTCATGCTCATTTGTAGAAAATCTTGTTATTTTTTCATATATCTTACTTTGATTATATACAGCTATTCAGCTCACATGAAAACGGCTGTCATATTTCCTAGTTCTTCTGAAAGCCTGCCCTCAAGGGGCTCTGATTGGTCAGCTAATATAATGTGCTGTGATTCACTGATCGGCTCCACGTCAACACGTCACGCACCTACAAGCGTGCGCTTTTGTGCTGTGTAAACAGTAGCTGTTAGCCGTATCAGTTGAATCAGACAGAAAATGAAGATCACACAGCTGAGCCTCTCGCCTGCTCTCTAAAATAACATCTGACAAGTGTCTTTCACATATATTCAGAATTAGCATGTATATGTAATATAAAACATTATCATATCTTTTGCGAGTTTATCATTTGAGATGTAGAATGCGCGGAAATCGGCCGCATAGAGAGACACTGAAAGTTCTGCAGAAGATTGTGGCAATTTACAGCGGTTTGACCAATATGAATTTGTTGTTCTGTTGTTTACATCCTCACTACAACATACCATTAATGCTAGAAACTGTGCCTGTAGTTGATCAATTTTAACAAAATGAAACACTTACAGGTTGTGGCTCACAATCCACAACTTCGTCGATTGGAGAAGTTTTAACCAAATCCAGCACAGAACTGAGAGAGATTCTGGAAGTTCTCCTTTGTCAAATGCTAGCTATATCTTTTTATAATTCTCTGGAACATAATTAAAATTGAACTGTAAGCACTTCTGTCTTTGTGTCGTGTCCTTTGAAACCCAAAATAAAGAAACAGAAGAAGCTCTGTGAAAATAGCAGCATTTGGACGGCATTTTAGCTTCTCTGCTATAACATTACAGCACCTCTGGCCACGTCCCTTTGCTGCGCAGGGTGTGTGCGCATGGTGAATGCAAGTAACCTGAAGCGTTTGTGATCTCACTAACTCACAAAACTTTGCTGTAGGCTTTGCTAAGCTAACTCTGTAAAAGCCAATCTCTCCCTTTGCATTGAACTTGGAGCATATTACATTCAGTTGTTTACGTTCACACAGCTACATTACACATTACACACAGTTTAAAATATGATATGGTAGTGGACCACCCCTTTAACCTGTGCAGTACAAAAGTGTAGCATTTGAAATGGTACCACCCTTAGAGTGTATATGCCTTTCCTTCTTGAGTAGAACATTTAAGAAGATCTTGAGCTTGATCTGAGGTCCTTTGTGATTTTTATAATGGCAGTGTCTTTTAAGATTAAAAATATACACATACAAATCAGTCTAAATTAATCCTAAAGACACACTGAGGTCTTATAAAGTACATCCAGAAGCATGTTTTCACAGAATAAAGCCCACATGAAGCTACCGATAAGCCTGTCAGACCATATTTTGCAATAACAACCGACTGGATGTGCTTTATCCCTTACATAATGCATTAGTAAATTTTGCACTATGGTTGATTAATGGTGTAAAATTATTTCTTATTTCATTCTTAGTTCTTAGCAGTGATATTTATTAATGCAACATTATTGAAATAATGGCCATGTTTTTCAAATATATCCCACATTTAATGTCCCAAATATTGATGCTAAACAACTTAATTTCAAAAAGCCTGTAAATTAAATGTATGAATTGACTGCAAGCTTTCACTAACTTGTACAGGTCTTCTTGTCATCGTTGAGTGAGTATCCCTCGTTACAACTGCAGTGAAAGCCTTTGAGAACACTCACACACTCATGCTCGCAGCTATCATTCCCAAACGAGCAGTAGTCGATCACTGGATATGGATTAGACAGATTAGCATGGCATATTGCGCAGAGTATATTAACTATGTCATTAATGTTTTTCAGTGTTTAAAGATTTCTTTGCTTCTTCCAAATTCCTCCCAGTGTTTTCTCAATTGTCTTTCATTAATTTAACTGATAAAAATTTCTCGCAAGCCATCAAATGCTCTTATTATGGCCTTAGCGGAGAAATCTCATCCATCAAGACCTCCAATCTGTCACTTATATTATGACATTTTTATAACATTGTGGTGACGTTGATTTGCATCTAACTATTAAATGCAATCTTTGCAAACTGAAAATAACCAGGTTTGTGAACGATAGCCCACTTATTAATGGTAAACAATTAAGAAAACAGCAGAAAAGTTGATATTTAAAGGCACAGTATGTAATTTTGCCACTAGAGGGCATGTATTCACTACAAACAAAGGCGTAGTTTGATGACGGCGTGACTGAGTGTGGAATTATGGGAGTTCGTTACATCCTGTGGGATGAGTTAAAGTATTCAAGACTTATTATCATGGTAGTGTGAAGCAGAGTAATGCTAAAAGCTGTTAAAGTGAAGCATTGAAGCATTGAAGCATTGAAGCATTGAAGCGAGACGTATGCGACATGATACGAAAGCAGCAGAGCTTTTAATATGCCACAATCCTCTGCTTCTGGTTCTTTCTTTTGTGATTATCAAGAAAAAGTGCTGCTTTATCAAACTTGATACCCACAGAAATGCCAACTGACCCAGCTGGGGCTCTAATTATTTATATATCATTATTTACATATTTATCAGCATTAGCATGAGCACACATTCCGTTCACAAGCTAAAATTGCTTATTTCTTTGGATTCAGTATATTTGGGATAATGTAAGTACATAAGTCAGCAAAATAAATAACACTCTTCTAGTTATTATTGTATTTTTAAATGAACAAAATGTACATATTGTGCCTCTAAGGAAGGTACAAAAGGTTCTTCACTAACTTGTACAGGTCTTCTTGTCGTCATTGAGTGTGTATCCATCATTACAGAGGCAGTGAAAGCCTTTTAGGACGCTCACACACTCGTGCTCGCAGCTATCGTTCCCAAACGAGCAGTAGTCGATCACTAGATATGAATTAGATGGAATATAATTCAATGACATTCTGTAAAGAATATGGGTCAGTTTCCATTTAATCTTATATATAACGTTTGCTTTGCTGTTGGCTATTGTTTAAGCATTTAGATTTAATTTAGGTGGTTTAATTCAGCAAACAAATATCTTAAAGCACTTTTAAATTTAAGAAAGAACAGACAGCATTTAGAGGAAGGAATGACATTAGACCCAATATGTTCTCCACATCTGTTAATGTTCAAACGAGCATTTTAGTAATTTAGCAATGGGTGGTATCGATGGTAAACAATATGGAAATCATGAATGTATAATAAACGATTGCCTTCACTAACTTGTACAGGTCTTGAGGTCGTCATTGAGCGAGTATCCTTCATTACAGCGACAGTGAAAGCCGTTAAGCACACTCACACACTCGTGCTCGCAGCTATCATTCCCAAATGAACAGTAGTCGATCACTGGAACGGGCAGAGAGAAGTTAGAAAAGCTTTGTCCAAGGAAGAGGAGCAAGTAAACCACATTAAAGAAACGTATAAAACTGTGTAAACTTCAGTACAAACTTCTTTTCTTCTTCCATTAGCAACGTACATGTGTTTAGCTAACTAGCTTAAATTAGCATTAAATTAGCAACACTATTGCATTTAAAAGTAGCACAACAGTAGGTACTTCAGACCAGTATTCTTTTTTCAGTAAAAATCTACCAACAAGCATGTGTCAAATATCTACTACTGTCAACAGTAGCTTAGCTTCTATAGCTTTAAAAAGCTACTTATGTTAACAAATAGCACATAAAAATGCTAAATTAGCATTTTAGGCTACTGTAGCTTTATTTTTAGCCATAGTAAGTATACTTTTACTAATAGCATGTGGCATATTTAGCAAAATACCTTTTAAAATGTAGCTTGCTAAGCTATTAGCTTCCATATACTGATAATAAGCCAAAATGCTAGACTGTTTGGCTCTGTTTTTACTGTTTACTATAAAAAACTGTGTGGAACGTGAGGCTGAAAAACTAAAACACTCTGTTTTTGTTCAGCGTCTTAATAGATAAACCAGCTGGTCACAGCAGGAAATGGACAGATAAGTAGCGCTAGTGTGCTTTATAGCAGAATAACATGGCCATGCGGAAGCTGTAATGATTTACTCCTTGCGTTGGAGACTGTTCCATGTGTTTGAAAAATGTTGGGAGAACGTCCGTGTCTCGAACGTAATTACAGGCTTGCAGTGTTGCAGGTATTTGTGAGTCCTCCATATGTGAGTTGTGTGTGCATCCGAGGCCCTCACTAACTTGTGCATGTTGTTTCATCCTCGTTGAGTGTGTATCCGTCACGGCATTCGCAGTAAAAGCTCTGAAGCACACTCACACACTCGTGCTCACAGCTATCGTTCCCAAATGAACAGTAGTCGATCACTGGAACGGGCAGACAAAGGCATGACAATTTGATGATGAAACACGTGCAAAGTTCATATTTGTGTTTGCATTTGACTATATTAATACACAGAAAATGCAAACAATAAAGAAATTTACATTTCTTATGTTTACATCACAAGCTCTGTATTAATATTGCATGTAATACTAACGTACTACATACTGGATAATACAAAGAAGTGCATTGCATTATAAACAGGGTGGAATGTTTATGTTGCTTTGACTAACTTGTGCAGGTTTTCAGGTCATCATTGAGCGAGTATCCTTCATCACACCGACAGTTAAAGCCGTTTAACACACTCACACACTTGTGCTCGCAGCTATCATTCCCAAAGGAGCAGTAGTCGATCACTGGAACAGGCAGAGAAAAGCTTTCTGGGTGAGTAATCATGTTAAAGACCCCATGAAATCAAAACTAGGACTGTCTGGATTGTTGTCAATTTATTCCAAAGCCATTTATTGTACTTCCTGCTTCAATTAAAACTAAATAGTTAAAAATAAAAGCTTCTTTTGTTTTGTATCTGAGATAAAGGGTGACATGCAATACACATATACCTACACTTTTATTTAATTTACTCTTATTCAATTCATATATTTAATAATAATAATAATAATAATAATAAGTAAATATATATTTACATACTTAACGACAAAATTACTAGCCCTCCTGTGAACGTTTAATAATAAATAAAGAATCATAAACAAATATAACAGAAATATATTAAAAAATTCAACACATTTTTACAAGAGTTTTACATATTAAACAGTTTTATTTACTAATTTTTTAAACTAATTTCCGTAGTCTTTGACATGATGACAGGATATAATATTTTATGAGTGATTTTGCAAAAAAAATAGTTTTTCAGTGCTGTTTAAAGGCTTAGTTAGACAGTCAGTGCTGTTTAAAGGCTTAATTAGGTTAATTTGGTTAACTAGACAAGTTAGGTTAATTAGGCAAATCATTGGACAACAGTGGTTTATTCTGTAGCCAATCAAAAACAATCATTTCTTAAGGCGAATATTAATATTCACTTTAGCAATCTTTGAAAACTTCATTCATTTTCTTTTCGGCTTAGTCCCTTTATTAATCTGGGGTCGCCACAGCGGAACGAACCGCCTACTTATCCAGCATATGTTTTACGCAGCGAATGCCCTTCCAACTGCAACCCATCTCTGGGAAACACCCATTCACACTTATACACTACGGACAATTTAGCCTACCCAATTCGCCTATAGCGCATGTGTTTGGACTTGTGGGGGAAACCGGAGCACCCAGAGGAAACCCACGCAACCACGGGGAGAACATGCAAACTCCACACAGAAATGCCAACTGACCCAGCCGAGGCTCGAACCAGCGACTTCTTGCTGTGAGGCGATTGTGCTACCCACTACGCCACCATGGCAACCCTGACTTTGAAAACCTTCTCCAGAAGAAAAAAAAAACTTGCTCTGTTAAACATCACTTGCGAAAGTTTTTTTTTTATATATATATATATAAATGAAACACTTCACAAGAGGGCTTTTTTGTTTTCAGCTGTTTTTAAAATTAAACTTTTTATATTTATATACAATTACATGGGACCTTTAAGTGTGCATTTAAGCATATGTGTTAAGGTACACTATAATGTGCTGTACCATAGCACAACAAATCTATATTTAGTACACAGTGGCTATGTTCAGAATGGAATACTATTGGACTCTTTACTGCATGCTGTACAGTACTGTATATGGTGTAATATACAGTGCACTTTTTATTGCAGTCCAGATATTCCATGCATATGCATACTAATAAAATAGTACCAATAGTATGATAATAAGCTATTCTGAACATACCCAGCACGCTCTGCAAAATCCATATCAAATTTAGTTGGATGTTCACCCTAAATTAAAATGTATTCATCATCTACTCACCCTCAAGTGTTTCCAAACATTTATGAGTTCGTTAGTTCTGTTAAACGCAAAAGAAGATGTTTTGAAGAATGTTTAAAAATGACTTCCATTGAATTTATGTGGGCACACTTTTATTTTAATGTATTATTTTAATGTAAACTTTCATCTCAGTAAATTACTAATTAGCTGTTTATTAATAGTAAGGCAGTCGTTGGGTTTCAGTATTGGGGGTTTAAGGATCAGACATGTAAAATAAGATCACACTTTTTAAGTGACAATAAACTGTGTGTTGTATATTATGTTCATCCATCCATCTGTAAATATTACCTATACTTACTTACTTACTCCCAGGGCCATTTGTGATATTTAGCCGCACCATATTGGCGTTACGTAACATTTAGTTTTTATGAGGTGGGTTGTCAGCCCAACGCTCAACCCCCAACCCCAACTCCCAAACTGAAGGACCAGTACATACACAACGGACAATTTGGCTTACCCAATTCATCTACAGGGGCGCCACCGTGGCCTAGTGGATAGCACGTTCACCTCACAGCAAGTAGGTCGCTGGTTCGATCCCCGGCTGGGTCAGTTGGCATTTCTGTGTGGAGTTTGCATGTTCTCCCCGTGGTTGCGTGGGTTTCCTCCGGGTGCTCCGGTGTCCCCCACAGTCCAAAGACATGCGGTACAGTTAAATTGAGTAAGCTAAATTGTCCGTGGTGTGAATGAGAATGTATGGATGTGTTTCCCAGAGATGGGTTGAGGCTGGAAGGGCATCCGCTGCGTAAAACAAATGCTGGATAAGTTGGCGGTTCATTCCGCTGTGGCGACCCCGGATTAATAAAGGGACTAAGCCGAAAAGAAAATGAATGAATGAATGAATGAATTCACCTACAGCACATGTCTTTGGACTGTGGGGGAAACCGGAGCACCCGGAGGAAACCCACACAAACACGGGGAGAATATGCACAGAAATTCGAACTAGCCCAGCTGGGGCTTGAACCAGCGACCTTCTTGCTATGAGGTGACCCACTGCGCCAACATGTCGCCCAAAATGTTACCCGTTTTTTTCTATAATTGCACTTATAGCTTATACCTACAGTAGATCCTGCCATTGCACTCCTGGTTAGACCTACACTGCATTACCTTGCCTTGTTCTTGTACATGTATAATGACCATACACTGTAAAAAGTTGGATTTATATACTTAAAATAATTGTAATCTAGTTTATTTTATTTGTTTTACACCAATAAATATCAATTTGCTTTCTATTTATTTTAAATATATCAGTTTTTTATTTTAAATATAACAGTTTATTTTGAATAACAGTATTGCAATTTATTTGAGTAAAAACCTTGACGTTTACCAAACCTGTCAAATTCATGATGGCTCCTGTTTGGACTGACCAACAAGGGCGTAAATCTCATTTAACACTGGGGGGGACGATAAATATAAAATTTCCCTTGAGCGATTTTTTAAAGGGGACACAAAAAATAGTCAAATTGTACTTATACAGATATGTCCCCACAGTTAAACACTTTGGTTCAATCATTATTATTGCAGCATGGAGACTGCACCATTATGGGTATTTTCAAAGTTTTTCTCATTTTAAGTGCGAAATGCGTTTTTTTTTCTACAAATAAAATTATTTTAGGTATAGATACATATATTTTTCACAATACAGAGTGCAATTTTTTAAAACATTTTTTTGGGGGGAGGGTCGGACAACCCTCGAATGGAAGGGGACATTAGATGGGGAATCATATGATTGGGAGACCGTGATTAGATAATGTGCGGCCAGCCATAGTAAATCATAAACACGTGATCCTCTCGAAATTAGTTTGTAAACAAACTTCACTTAAATGACATATGATTAGGTTGATTTTATTTACAGTAAAGGCTGGGAGTTGAACCAACCTAAAACATCCCATGCAGCCACTTGCCTCACTTTTTAAGAGTTAGATCCAAGTAACACTTTTTACAGTGTAAGTTGAATCTAATCTGATCTAAACAGTTAATATCTTAATGATAAGCCTGTAGTAAATGGTGTGAATTGTTACTTAAACTAAAGTGTTACCATGTTGTTTTCTCAATATGGATGTCAATGGCTACTAACTAGGCATGGGCCGGTATAAGATTCTGATGGTATGATAACCTTGGATAAAAATATCACGGTTTCACGGTATGACGGTATTGTGTTTACTGCTCTAAAATATATTCTTTTTAAATGCCTGGCTGAAAAACAAAACCTTTGAACAAAATATAATTTATTTTGAGTAACATTTAAAGTATTTAAGTATTAAATAAAGTATTTTAAAGGATTTAAGTAATTTTTAAAGAATTAAAGTAAAGAATTAAAGGCTAAATAATTCAAGTGAATCATTAACTTCTGCTGTCTTCATTTGTTTCAAAAACACAGATGTCGTTGGCGCCAGTGGTGTAGTGGTTAGTGCATGGACACATGCACTCCGGTGCTCACGGCGACCCGAGTTTGATTTCGCCTCGCGGTCCTATGCCGATCCTTCCCCTCTCTCTGCTCCCCTATGCTTTCCTGTCAATTCTCTCTACTGTCCTGTCTAATAAAAAAAGCTGAAAACCACGAAAAAAAATAAAAATAAAAATTATTTATAAAAATTATTTCCGATTTACACCAAAAAACAAACCAAAAAATGTAAATAAAAAATCTTACTCATACCTTAGTAATGGTATAGCAGAAACTTTTGGCGGTATGAAAACCTTGACTTTTCCAAACCGCAGTATACCTTGAAACGGTTATCGTCCCATGCCTACTACTACCTTCCCACATTCTTCAAAATATCTTCTTTTGTGTTCAACATAAGAAAACGAACTCCTAAAAATAATAATGAGAGAATTTTCATTTTTGTCAATTACAGTATGACTATCGCTCGTGACTAACTTTTGCAGGTCTTCTTGTCGTCGTTTAGTGTGTATCCTGTGTTACAGTCGCAGGTGAAAGACCCCGGCGAGGCGATGCAGATCTGCTCACAGTCATGTTTGCCTTCAGCACACAGATCAATGGCTGCAGGAAGCAAACACACACCTGTTGAGCGTCGCTGGAGTGGTAATTATGCCATACTTGTACAGCGTGTAATTTGTACGCACGTGTGCAGGTCTTGCCGTCTTCGTTGAGTGTGTAACCAGGCAGACACAGACACTGGTAGGAGCCAGGAGAACTCTCACAGATGTGCTCACAGCCGTGATCCGACTCCAGGCACAAATCCATCCCTGCAAAGTCCAACACACACATGAACACAGCTGAAGCGGAAACACTATATCAGACTGCAGAGAGTAAAAGCAGCAGCATTCATGTTGATAGTTCTGCCTAAAATGTACACATACAAATGTCCACCTGTATAAAAATATATTCGTAAATTAAGATTACTGTTTTTTGTGATTTGTAGGTTTTTCATTTATAATTTTGAATTACATTATGGAAGCTTGATCTTTCCTCCAACAACTTTTGATGTTACATTTTTGAAAATGTATTGACATTTTTAATAGTCTGAAGTTGTATATTGTCTGTATTGGTGTTGCAAATGGACACTCAAAGCTTTTCTGGACACTCAAAGCACTTTGCACATTTTTGGGGGAATCTCCTCATCCACCGAGAGGGGTCTGGATGCAGACCTCGTGCGGTGCAATTTGAGCTGCATCAATGCTTTTTAATAGTTTATTTTATAACTTGTTTTAACACATTTGATTCTGTTTTTATCTGTTTTTTTTATTATTTGTTTTTATTTTCTTATACTTCAATTTTAGGCCCAATCCCAATTCTATTTGTGTACCCCTACCCCTTGGCCCTTCCCCTTGGCCCTTACAACCGAGGGTTAAGGGGAAGAGCTTCAAAACTTTCCCCTAAGAATTGGGACAGCACTTCAACACCTGAACACGTCATCATATGACATCGCGATCTCTTGCTTCATATGAGATCAGACGATCACGACTGCTGTAGTTATTCCAGTTGTGTTATTTTTTGGTGTTTATCTTCAGGAAATCACTGAAGGCGTATATTATGTTATCATAATGATCTAATGTGGCAATACGATCATAACTGTACTGTGCATTTACACAGTGGCCATACTCATCTATGTAAACACACGAAAACAACATTAACATTATAGCAGACACTGTAAAAGCTAATTTCCAGACACTAGACATTACTGACAGGGTATTCGAGTGTCATTGTGTGTCAGAATGTTCTGGGACTGCTGTACTGGCGTTGATTATGGATTATAGATCGCAAAATTTTGCGGTTTTTTTAGCGATTTTAAAAAAAAGCATGACGATAAAAGACAAACGCGGTTATGAATATATTAAAACATATGTTTGTTTGTTGTAAAAATTCGTAATAATGACAAAAAATACTAATTTGTGGATCTCCTTACTTCCGGGTTCAGCTATTCTGGGAAATTTTCTTACCCCTCCGTTTTAAGTGTGGTCCAGAAAAATCTTCTTTCGAAGGGGTGTATAGCCCTTGCCTTTAGCCCTACGCCTTCAAGCTAAAGAGAATTGGGACACCACTACCCCTTGACGTGAACACGCAAAACGAGGTGTAGGGGTAAGGGCTAAGGGGTAGAATTGGAATTGGGCCTTAGGACTACATTCTTAGAATGAGTCTGGGTTGAAAAAAAAGACTTTGTCTTTGAGCTGAGGTTTGAGGTTAAAACCTTACAGAACAGCATCAGAAAAGTTGAAAAGTTGTCTAGATTGATTAACTGGAGCATAAATCAAATAGAGCAACATTTTACCGCAGAGCTTGTCTTGAAACTGAAGCCCAAACTGATGAATGAGGTCAAAACTCTCCACCAAAAACACATGATCTTCAAACGGAGGAGACGCCATTGCTCTGAGTGAGGTCATGTCAGCTCTGGCCACACCGACAGCGTAGATCTCAATCCCAGACTCTCTTGCGGCAGCTGCCACTTCAGCTACGCGGTCCTGAGGCCGACCGTCAGTCACGATCACAGCCACATGGGGAACATTGGGACGGGCTCCTTCTTCAGCCGAAAAAGCTACATTCATGGCGTAGCGGATGGCCAGGCCGGTCATTGTGCCCTGCGCCAGTGGAATGATTTCGTTGATGGCTTTGACCATCTGCTCTGTCTTGCTAAAGGCTTTGAGGGAAAACACGTTCTGCACTTGGCTGGAGTATTGAACCACACCGATTCGTGTCGCCGCCAAACCGATGTCCAGCTCGTGGATGATGTCGATCATGAACTTGCGCATCGTCTCGAACTCGTGCGGACGAACGCTGCGGGAGCCGTCGATGATGAACACAAGGTCAACCGGGCCAGATTTACACTTTGGTTCACCTGTGGGAAAACAGAATTAAAAACAACACAATGACAATACTGGACCCACTATCAGGTAGCACTTTAGTTTAGGTCATAATTCATGGTATTAATAAAGCATTTACTAACACTACTAGCTTAATACTGTAGGTAACACTTTATTTCGATGGTCCATTTGAGTAGACTGTCTGCTTAATATCTGTTGATAGTGACATCCAACAGACATTTAACTTACTATAAGAAACTTTGCAAGTACATGTCAACTTACACTAACCCCAACCCTAACCCCAACCTAACAGTCTACTTATAATCTAGAGAGAATTAGTTGCAATGTAACTTAAATTCAACAAATGGACCATCAAAATAAAGTGTGACCGCTTAATAAACTACTAATTAGCTGTTTATTAATACTTAGTAAGGTAGAAGTAGAGTTTAAGTTTTGGATTGGATTAGATATTAGAGACTTTATAACTACTAATGAACAGATAATATCTTAATAATAAGCAGGTAATAGGCCTGTAGTTAATAGCATTTATTGTGACTTAAACTAAAGTGTTATTTGCAAGGTAAAATTTTTATGACCCTGGACCACAAAACCAAAAGTGTCATTTTTCAGAAATTGAGTTTTTGCATTATCTGATCGATGAATATCTAGACCATTTCAATGTGGTGATGTCATTGGCCCATGAACATTTCCTGCTGGTCAAACTATTTCATAACTGTAACAAGAGACAATACGCTTATTTCACGCGTGCGCCATTTTAAAACACGAAAGCGAGGCTGCAGTGGGAAGAAATGCGGAAGTATAGGATCAGCACTGTAAACATTGCAACAACATGATGTATACTACAAACCTCCAGCTTGTTGTTGTCGCGATTTCAAAATGCAGAAATGGTGTAAACATCACTTTAATATCATTCTGTTAAGTTTAATTTAAACAATTAAAAGCATATTAGGCATCAAACAACGTCACTTACACACAAGAGTAATACACTTAAGTGTCCTCCTAGACTTCAGTTCATGGCAGCAGGTAAACACCGTGGGGGCTTCCCTGCTTCAGCCTACGCAAACCCGGTGAGAGATAAAACAATGCAGTCCTCTGTAGCACACCTTCGTGTTGTCTGTAATAATGTTGTCCCGGTACTGAAGTTTTAAAAAAGTCCATTTCCCGCTAACATTTAAGCGCCGCTGAGCACGTTCATAAACAGCTGATTTGACACAGTATTCACCAGTGCTCAACAGAAATGACTGTGATTGGCCGTGAAGGTCATTATTTAACTGTTCTTCAAAGATTGCAAACACACATAGACGGACACTGGATCATTTTAAAGCCGCGAAGATTAGTGAACTCATCAAGCGGATCACTCGTTTGTGTTTGCACTCGGTAAACATCAGCAAAGTGCCACAAGTGCGGTGAACTGATGACCGATACTTCCGGGTATCTTCCCACCTCAGCCTCGATTTCATTGTCTAAAATGACGGCCGCGTGAAATCAGTCTATTCAATCATATTATAACGCTACAACAGCCTTCATAACATTATTTATCAAGATGTGTATCATTTTGGATTCATAGGGATATTATTAATAATAATAATAGCTGATTAATCTTTAATCACAGGCCTGTTGTGAGCTCTGTGGTAATTAATCAATCGCATACGCTTTTGTTGAGACTATTTGTTTGCATTATTTAAATTTTTATATTATTTATTCAAATTTAGATTTGCATTTTGACATGTTTTGATGTCATTGTGACATCAAGTACCTGCTGGGTCGACAAGAACTATAACCACATTTTAAATATAATACAAAAAATAGCAGTTTTTCCATATTTTGTGATTCATGTTTTTAATTTTATTTATACTTTTGAATTGCATTATGGGACCTTGATCTTTCCTCCAACAACTTTTCAACATGAAAAGTGACTTTTATTAACATATGTAATACGTAGTTTAAAGTGATATATTGACTGTGTTGGTGTTGTATATTACACTACAAAAAAAGTATTTACTTATATCTCTCATTATTTCACATACTGTACATGATATTATTTCAAACTACTATAATGTCAATAAACGTCTTTGTTAAACTGTAGAGTTGATTTTTCAACATCAGAAGTCGACAGAGCAGAGATCAAGGTCCTATAATGCAATTCACAATAAACATAATAAACAGAAAACTCTTGTGAATCACAAAATACACCAACAGTTAATTAACAGATATTTTTTAACAGCGTGCATATAGTCTCAAATATACTTAGAATCAAACTATCAATACAGTTTTACAGATAAAAATTTTGTATACACTGTAAAACCTAAGTGGTACAGTAAGTCAAACCATTTGAGGAAACCGATTGCAACAAACTATTTAAGTTCAAAAACTAGTCCTAACGAGTACTGTGAACTTAATTTATTTGAGTAAATTAAGCAATTTGAGCACCGTAAAACCCAATAAATGAAGAGAAGCCAAACCAACTGAGTACTGTAAAACACAATAAGTTTGAGGAAACTGATTGCTACAAACCATTTGAGTTAAAAAAAACGAATCTATATGAGTACTGTGAACTTACTCCAATTAAGTTAAAGTAATGAGGCGTTTAAATTAACTCATTAACTTCGACACTGAGTTGAAACTCTTTTCAATTGAGTACAATTAACTTTCAGTGAATGTTGAGTTAACTACACTCATTTCATTTAATAAAGTTGACTGTTGGGTTTTGGTGTAGCACAATGGTTATCTGGTTTGTCAATTACAACCTAATCATGCCACCACAAAATACAACCGTGAAATTGACAGACTCTGAGGTAGTGTCTAGTACCTCCGAGATTGATTTATTAGTGTTATGACGGCGGTTTAACCAACCTGATTTGGGTCTTGCTTCCGTTGCAGCCATTACGGCTAATAGCACACTGACATACACTAACACACGTGTCATGTTTCGTCGACAAAGGCCCAATCTCACCACAAAACCCCCAGTTGCTGTAGGTGGAGAGGAGAAAGAAACAGAAAAATTGCAGGTCAGGGGAAACGTGTGCTTTAAAATGGGAGCCATACATTCCAGTCTGAGCTCGCAATAAAACGGCGACACCAAACAGATGGTCCACAGCAGCTCTTTTTAAACAGGCCGTTAACATGGAAGAGTTAATAGAGTTTTGGGCTGATCGCAGCACCACAGGCTCTGAGTTCAAACACTGTGTGAAGTAATTGCAGGAAAATAACAGCGTCTGGGACGTTGGCGTTGTAAACGGCATGCTGTCAGTCACTTTGGCTTTCACAGAGGGATCTGCCTCTCCAAAACGACTGATAAGGGTTATCGCTATCAGAATGGAAGAGTGTGTCATGGTTTGGCTTGGGTTTTACTGTCTTTGAACCCAACAGCAGATAAATGAGCAGACAGATTAGCGCTGTGCTGCAGTCCTATTTGTGGTTAAATTAAAAACAGGATTGCAGCTACAGTGCTCAGCATATATGAGTACACAAATCTATCTTTCAAATTCATAATTTTAATAGGAAGCTAGGTGGTGTGGTGGTGCAGCGGGTAGTGATGTCGCCTCACAGCAAGAAGGACACTGGTTCAAGTCTTGGCTGGGTCAGTCGGCATTTCTGTGTGCAGTTTGCATGTTCTCCCCGTGTTGGCGTGGGTTTACTCAGGGTGCTCCGGTTTCCCCCCGCAAGTCCAAATACGGTATAGGTGAATTGGGTAAGCTGAATTGTCCAAAGTGTATGTGTGTGAATGAGTGTGTATGGGTGTTTCCGAATGATGGGTTGCAGCTGGAAGGGCATCCGCTGCGTAAAACATATGCTGGATAAGTTGGCAGTTCATTTTGCTGTGGTGACCCCTGATTAATAAAGGGACTCAAAGGGATTCATTTTCTTTTCAGCTTAGTCCCTTTATTAATTCGGGGTCGCCACAGCGGAATGAACCGCCAACTTATCCAGCATTTGTTTTACGCAGCGGATGCCCTTCCAGCCACAACCCATCTCTGGGAAACACATCCATACATTCTCATTCACACTCATACACTACCGACAATTTAGCTTACCCAATTCACCTGTACCGCATGTCTTTGGACTGTGGGGGAAACCGGAGCACCCGGAGGAAACCCACGCAACATGCAAACTCCACACAGAAATGCCAACTGGCCCAGCCGGTGATCGAACCAGCGATCTTCTTGCTGTGAGGCGAACGTGCTAACCACTCGGCCACTGTGGCGCCTTAATAAAGGGACTTGTATATATATATTAGATTAGTCAGTACTAAATCCAAATCTGGAGCTTATCTAACTAAATAACCTTCGATACCAGTCCAAAAACTAGTACACCCAAATTTATATGATATAGAAAAATATTAAATACAAATAGAAAAAAAAATTTAAAAACGGAAATATCAAGAGAAACAAAAAATTTTATTTTTTTTTATTTTATTTTATAGGTTGTAATTTTTTTTTAAATATTTTGCTTTAATTTAAATGTATTATCTTTCAATTTCTAAATATGTTCGGTGACAAAAACAATATTTTGATAAATATATCTGTTAAATAAATCTGTTTTGTTCAAATGCACCAAAATTCTAAATTCACTAAAGATGGATAAAAATACTCATTTTCAAAATGGGGTGTAGTCAATTATGCTGAGCACTGTATATACATATTATATTATACAAAAACTTTATTTTGGTTAAAATATTATCTTGGTTAAAAAAGGCAAAATTAGGTGAGTTTTTACTTAAAACAAGTTAATTATCTGCTAATGGGGTAAACAAAATACTCTTATATCGTAAGGAAAAACAAGATTATTTTACTTATCCCACTGGCAGATTATTGTGCTTGTTTTAAGGAAAAACCCACTTAATTATGACTTAAAATTAATTTCTTAAATTAATTAATTAAGATTATTTCCCTAAAAAACACAATGTTTTTGCTTGTCTATAAAATGCTTCTTGATTTAAGATTTGTTACATCTTTGAAATAGAAATGAGACAAAATTATAAGTAATAAAAGCATTTTTGCAGTGTAATGCCTTCAATGTACAACAATGTAATTTCATGAAAATATTAAACATGTGAGGCTGCTGAGGAAGAGCTAAAGTTCTAACATTTCGGTTTCCAACACACGCTATAAATGATAGACCAATCAAAACAGACTGTGCATCATCTGACCAATCGGAACAAAGCAGGTTTTCAGAAAGGTGCGGTTTAGAAAGATGAAATCCCTGAACCATCCATTATAAGATTGATGCATATTGAGGTATGAGACACACATGAACATGTCAAAAAAAGTTTATTACCTTAAATGTATAAAGATATTGCATATACAGTAGATCTCAATATCTTACTACTTCACAAAAAAAATAGTACTTCTATAAAATAGTAGCTGGATTTCCATAATACTGTCTTAATGAGCATTTGAAGCATCACACTAGAAACAAGTGAAGAGCAAATCTAGGATAAAAATCCCTTAATTCACAATGTTTTTATGCTCAATTGAAGCGGTTTAGATCTGAAAGTGAAGTTGAAGTGGTGTGAAGATGGACTCAGGAAAATAATGGGAAGAGAACACGCATTTGCCGATTAATCTATGATGTAGCAAACATTACACTCACATGACTAATCAGCTGACTCCATTATGCCTGCCTTGTTTATTGTTGGTTGCTAGGTTACCAATACTACAGTGAGCTTCTCTAACAACCTGATGGGAAGAAACTAATTTTAAAAAAATGTGTTGTTGTTTTTTTTATATACGAACTCAGGCTACATTCACACAGCAGGCAAATGTTGCCCGAATCTGATTTTTTTGCCCACATGTGACTCTGGTCTTGACAGTGTGAACGGCCCAAACCACTTGGAATCTGATCTTTTCATTTCAGATTTGTGCCACTTTCATGTGTAGTCTTAAATCAGACACAGATCTGATGTTTTGCAATGCTACTGCAGTGTGAATGGTTATGTCAAATTTCATGTGACTTTAACATAATCTTTGAGAGACAAGCGTCCTTATTCTATGCTGCAGACGTCATCTACTCCTCAGCAGCAGCAGATCTGCACACAGGGCGATTATTTTACCACAGAAAGTTGGTTGTTCAATTTGAAAAAGATTTTGAAAACAAAACTGGAGCTTGTTTACCAATCTGGTTAACGACTAGGACACGGGTTGATCATGAAGCTGTGTCGGGGGGTGTTGCGGATAGGGGATCCGTGCTCAAAGGAGGTTGTCATAAATCACAAATGATTAGTGTTTTTGATCACAAGAGACTTATTTTAGGTTTCAAATACACATTAGCAGTAGCAGAACAATGCTTTACAGTTCATGAAATACACCACGGTTGTCTGTGAAAGGGGCGATATTTGGCATTAAACATTAAGCATGACAACATGCTTACTTCAGTATACACATTGTGTGGATAATTAGACATTCTGTGCTGTCCGTAACTGCACTTTTGCGCAGACGGGTCAGTTTAGGACCATGATCTGTTCAGATTGCAAATCTGATATTGGCCACATTTATAACAGCAGTGAGAACAGCTATGCAAAACAATCAGATCTGAGAAAAAAATCAGATTTGAGCACTAAGCCTGGCAGTGTGAACATAGCCTCAGTGGCTCAGTGGTTAACACTGTCGCCTCACAGCAAAAAGGTCCCTGGTTCGAGTCCCGAATGGAACTGTTGGCATTCCACATGGCTGTGGAATTTGCATGTCCGCATGGTTTTCCTCCGGGTGCTCTTGTTTCCCCCACAGTCCAAGAACAAGCACTATAAGTGAAACAAAAAATTGGCTGGAGTGTATGTGTGCATATGTGAATGTGAGTGTGTATGGACATTTCCCAGTATTGGGTTGCGGCTGGAAGGGCATCGACTGCTTAAAACATATGCCGGACAGGTTGGCTTTTTATTAATTATAAATAAGGGACTAAGCCAAAGGAAAATGAATGAATGAATGAAAAGATTTGCTTCACGTTAAAATGAAGTTAGAAACCCATCTAGTAACCTCTATGATCAGTGTCCATCGTAAACCCTGATAAACAGTCTGCATATAACTGTCAGTTTCAGTGGCTTACAGGTAAACAGCAGACTTCAGCCCCCTGTGTTAATACAATGGAGCCTTCTGTGCTATATGTGTACATTAGGTTTTAAGTGTGTGCGTACAAGCTGTGACGGCCCTTAACTCGACACACACATCATACAGGCAGAGAGCCAATAAATTCAGAAGATTCAAGTGGGCATTTAACGTTCACAGAGAATTTAGCACCGGCTTTTGAATGGCTGCCAATGGCATCTTTACAGTGCATTATAGACCAACTCTTCTAGACATATAAAGAGCTGCTGTTCCAGTCCATTTGCATTCATGTGATAGTTTTGGAGATTATTTCCATTAAACTGGCTTTGAAGAACCACACAAGGCCCTTATTAAAAAGGTTTGCTGATTTAACGAACAGGTATCCCCCAAGGTTATTATAGTATTGCAAATTGTTTGAATTTGCTATAAATTTCAGTTTTGTTTTAGTTCAGTTGACTAATTTTCATGGTTTTCGACCGTTTTTTTATTTTGTCAACACATTTCTGCTTAGTTTTTATATATTAAGTTTCAGTTTTAGTCATACTGGTATAGTGAGACAAGAGAACACGTCTAGCGTCGACCAGAGCAAAATGTAATGTTTGTGAAGTTTGTATATTAACTTTTGTGCAAACCTCTTCTAAGCAATAAAAATAAAATAATAGTTTGAACAGACATGTTTACTGAAAACCATACAAATGCAGCTTAAATCAATTAATAAGTTATATATATTTATACAACAGTTTTGTTCTCGAATCTGATTGGCTGATAGCTGTGAGATATAAAAGTAGTATCAGCACTCGTACAGCGTCTTCATCCTTGTTTATTCCTCCGCCCACAGGAGTGGCAAGCATAGGACCACAGTTTGACAAATATTGCAGCTGTTGGACAACATAATGTACTTTTGAGGCTTTTTTTGGCAAGAATGTAGCTGTTTTGCAACTGTACAGTTTTATTTTTAAGGATAGTGCCTATTTTAAATATTCCTAATTTCTGAGATTAGGTGTGTTGGGCAGAGACTGCATAATAAGTACTTAAGGGAAGAAAAACAGCATTTTTTCAGCGTAACTACAGCTAAACAAATCATTACAGAACAGGTAAGTGACATTCAAAGTCGATCTTTCTCTTGTGTATTTTGTAGTTGTGTATTTATACTACTGTGATCTGGTAGTTTGCTTTGCTTTGGCTTTTTCGGGGTTATTTATTGTGATCTCCTGATTGCAACCGAAAAAATACTGGGAAATCTCTGTAGACTGATGGCATTTCATGCCGTTCAGCCTTATAATCTTAAAATGTGAGCAAAATCACTTTTTCTGTCATCATTTTAGACATTACACAACAGAATCATTCAAATGCTAGCTCTAAAGTGCCATTGGTGAAAGAGCAACGGTTTCTGCTGTTCTGATCGCAGTGTCGCAGATGTGTATGAACGGTGGAAGAAAGCAGATCCTCATACAAAAGGGTTTTTGAGACTCCCTGTGTTTGATTTTCTTTTTTATATACACAATTATGCAGTTGAGCTGTTGTATAAACGCAATAACACACAAGTAGCAGTGGGGTATGGCTGTATATTGTCACTGGTGGGACACTAAGGCACTCGTTTTGCAGCCTTGAGTCAACGCACAGCTCCCATCAGTAACGATGTACAACCATATCTCACTGCTACTCGTGTGATGTTGTATATATATATATATATATATATATATATACATACATAAATTGCTGGGCAAAGATTTATCGCAATAAATCACATCCAATATAAAAGTTTGATTTTGATATAATTTATGTGTGTGTGTTAAATATATTGATTATTTATATGTGATATAAAAACTATACACAATTTTGTTAATTTTCTTATTTACAGTTTTTATATATAATTTGTATTATATACAAATATATTTTATATCTAAATATAAATAAACAGGGTGATGAAGTGGCGCAGTGGGTAGCATGTTTGCCCTGCAATCACGGGGTTTCCTCTGGGTGCTTCGGTTCCCCCACAAGTCTAAAGACATGCGCTATAGGTGAATTGGGTAAGCTAAATTGTCCATAGTGTATGTGTGTGAATGAAAATATATGGGTGTTTCCCAGTGATGAGTAGGGCCACACGGAATCTGCGCGCGCAGAATTCCGCAGATTTCCGCG
>CAIGQQ010031496.1:5259511-5279701 GCA_903798035.1 Danio albolineatus
TATATATATATATATATATATATATACACATACATAATTTCTTTTCAAAGAATTATGCATCTAGTTGAAAAGATAATGTATGTTGTTAACATGAGGATTAAACATGTTTTTGTACACTATCATGAGCCTGACTCTGTTTGGTTGTAAAAGCGCCATCTACAGGTATTTCTCTAAGCAGACGCAGGTCAGATTTAACATTTAAACGTTTAATATTTTTGCTAATTATTATTTTATCTCACTACATTTTTCAGTGACAGTTGTTCATTTTATTTTAGTTTTTAATTCATTATTATTTTCATTCATTATTATATTCAATTCATTATTTTAATTCATTAATTCATGTATATTTAATGTTATTTCAGTTAACGAAAATATTTTTTACTCTTTTTTGGGGGGTTTTAGTTAACCCCAGGTAGGTAACCCCATATTTCACTATGCATCTGGAAACATAATGCAAACTCCATGTGACTATGACCATCTGTGTAAAATCGCTTAAGCTCTTCAGCGATTCCTGTTTGCTGTAATAGTAACTTAAAAGCCAGACAGGGTGCCTGTTTTTTTCTCCCGTCAAAATATCTACATCTGTGCTAAATGTCACTATTATTTGCTTCTGTTGAGCTTTATGTCTCATTCTGTGTTCACTTGTATCAGAAACTGTTTGCCACGTGGAGGGAGGCATGAGAATTCAGCACCTGAGTACAGGTCACTATCTCTGAAAACAAACACACATATAGGTTTACAAATACTCCTGTGAGGCTGATAACACAATTACTGGAAATGGGAATGAAGAGGTCTTTTTACAACAGAGCTCTGACAGGTAGACCATCGTCACATTACGAGAAAAGAGATTAAAGTAAAACCAGGCAGCATGAATAACAGTGGAGCATACGGCACTGTAAAGGACTTTATGAAGTGTGCAAAGTGGCTGATGTACACTTGAACACTATGCAGGACCAAAGGAAAGAAGACAGAGAAACAGGTCAGTGCTGAGAGTTTGGTAACAATGGTGGGCATTCTTTGAGGTAAAATAAATTATACAATTATTTTACATGATCATGTTTTATTTATTACATAATATTTCTTTTATTTTAGGATTTTAAATAAGTACAAACGCTAAAATAGCCATGTTAGTAAACTATAATAAATATCAAATAATATAATAAATGTTATGTAATATAATATATTATCTCTAATTTTAAAATAATTATTCTATTTATTTGTTATGCCATTAGAAATAAATATAAAGTTTGTAATTTTTAAGAAAATATATATTTATGTTTTGGTTTTCTCTAGTTTAGAAAATTATCTTAAAGATTTACAATGTGCCATACATTTTGGCCAGTTATTCTGTTAACTAAAAAGAATTCTGTAAAATAAAATAAAATAAAATAAAATAAAATAAAATAAAATAAAATAAAATAAAATAAAATAAAATAAAATAAAATAAAATAAAATAAAATAAAATAAAATAAAATAAAACAAAACAAAACAAAACTAAACTAAACTAAACTAAATTAACTTAAATTAAATTAAATTAAATGTGTTACATAAAATATCAAATTAATCAGTCAAAAATAAATACAAATAATTACGTTTTAAGATTTGCAAAAGTTTGCAAAAAATTAAGCAGTTAAATTAATAAAATAAGTAAATACAATATAATAAGAATTAACTCACAAATATTATATAAAAATTGTATGACAATGATGATGATAAAGTAACAATAACAATAAATTATGTGATTATGGCATTATATGACATTTAATACCATAATCACATAATAAATATATTATTATTATTAATATTATTAATATAACTATTATTAAAAATAATAACATTCATTCATTTTCTTTTCGGCTTAGTCCCTTTATTAATCCAGGGTCGCCACAGCGGAAAGAACCACCAACTTATGCAGCATAAGTTTTAAGCAGTTGACGCCCTTCCAACTGCAACCCATCACTGGGAAACACCCTTACACATTCATTCACACACATACATTATGGAAAATTTAGCCTACCCAATTTATCTATACCACGTCTTTGGACTTGTGGGGGAAACCGGAGCACCCGGAGGAAACCCACGCCAACATAGGGAGGACATGCAAACTCCACATAGAAATGCCAACTAACCCAGCCCAGACCCGAACCAGCGACCTTCTTGCTTTGAAGCGATTGTGCCAAAAACTGCACCATCGTGACGGCCAATAAAAATATTATATAATATTTTTTATTTATATATATTATATAATATTTATATATCTGTTTTTTACACAGCGGATGCCCTTCCAGCTGCAACCCATCTCTGGGAAACACATACACACTCATTCACACATATACACTACGGACAATTTAGCTTACCCAATTCACCTGTACCGCATGTCTTTGGACTGTGGGGGAAACCGGAGCACCCGGAGGAAACCCACGCCAACACTGGGAGAACATGCAAACTCCACACAGAAATGCCAACTGGCCCAGCCGAGGCTTGAACCAGCGACCTTGTTTATTATATTTATTATTTGCTGCATTAATTGGTTGCTGAGCAGCAATAAATAACACTTTAAAATATAGGAGTTTCCATGTGATTTTCTAAACTATTAGTGTTTTTTTTTTTTAAATCAATGAATGTGTGTTAATCGCAACATAGGCTCATTCTAAAAACGCAGCCCTATATACATTTCTGGAGGTTGTGAATTATGTAGCCAGAGGTACGTTTCGTCTTTAAAACGAACGCTACGGGGCAGTATGCCGCCGTTACTTTTCACGCTCACCAGCTGTTACCAGTTTGTCCAGGTAGCTCGCAGCATACGTCGGAGAGCATACATTTGATACGTAAAGAGGAGTTGACCATGATCACGAGGTTTAAGTCAAGCGAAGAATGGCTCCAGAAAGCGGGTAAAACAAAAACAGAAGCCAAAAAATAAAATAAACAAGTAAATAACAGATTGAGAACGTGGTAAAATCTGAAAATGTGGTAAAAATCAGACGAGGACTGGATTTTTCTGGATTGCTTTTTAAAACTGTCAGTTGGGTATAGGGAAGTGGGTGGGCGCTCGTCAATCGGTGCTTTTGAAAACACTATTGGTTGGGTTTAGGGAAGGAGGAGGGTGGGTCAGTTGATCGGTCAGTCAGTAAGTTAGCAAGTCAGTCAGTCAAAGCAGCCTCTGGTGGATTTATGCGAGAACAGCAGGCACGAACTTGCGAGAGAAATTTGAGATCTGAAAAATCATATACATAGGTAGGGCCAGACGGAATCTGCGGACATTTTTTGATATTTCTGCACAGATTTTTGTTTTGATTTTGGGGGTATCATAACTAAAAACTTAATATATGAAACAAAAAGTAATGCCTTTTTAACTTTTATTTAATGTTTACAATGCGAATCCAATTAGATCCACTTTATTTTGTGAACAAAGTAAGTCTCTCTTATAAAATCTCTATTAAATGGCAGAAAATATTACTCTACACACTGTATTGTAAATAAATCATATGAATATTTTCATATTCATCAATATTATTACTGAAATTAATTTAAAAACTGAATAAATATAAATTTACACACATTTACACCAGTAAATAAACAGAATCAATGATGAGCTAAAAATCTGCGGAAATCTGCGAAATTCTGCGTGCGCAGATTCCGTGTGGGCCTACTCCTGGGACATATTTCGGGCTCTCTGGAAATGTACAGTATATAGCGGTACATTTTTAGAATGAGCCTGGGTTGAAAAATCGTGATACCTCGTGAAACTGTGATTATTCCTCAGACTATAATCGATAATCGTACAACCAAAATCTATAAACGTTGCATCCTTACTTCTGAGATTTCAAAATGAAAACAAAAACTCCAAAGACTGACAGTGCAAGACAGTAAACACAACAGCAGATACAGTGAGGAGTCGTCATCCTTATAAATATGTAAAATATGTGCATGTGAAAGATTTAAATAATGACAGCACTCCATAAGCAATCTAAACCAACAGCAACCATATCCTCCAGGCACAGCAGCACAGAGCAGTGATAAAGGGTGACAGGCAGTTAAAAAAAAAAGAACGACAGCACATTTCTTCAGTGTGCTGCTGTATATATATCTTTGCAGGTCCGTTTAAGCCTCCCAGTTCCCAACTTTAGCCCAAAGGGATCTCCATGGGGGCAAAGCCTCGCAGTGTAAATATTTCTCTCAGCTTGACATGAAGCACAGGCAGACCAAAGATAAGGCCAGTGTGAGGGAGCGAGAGAGAAGACAGGAATATTAGACGAGGAGGAAAATGACAAGCGTGGTTTCTTCGGCAAAGGATTGATTGACAGCTTCAGAGTACACTTAGATTAACTAACAGCAGCTTCTTGTTAAGGTGCGATTGAAAGCAGATGTGACGCTTTGCTAGTAATCGCGGTTTCGCCCTCCAGCCAACCACTGCGCACCTAAAGCATTAACCCTGGCTGTGTTCCAAAACCTAGTGAGCTCCCTACCTAGACAGCATTGCGGAAATGATGCTCAGGCAGGCAGCTCACTGGGATTTGAGCCACAGCCAGTCTGAAGGCGCATAGAAATCTGATATACGCATATTACATACATAACATACAACTTCATGTTTGGGTTATATATATATATTTTTTTTTTCTTTTTCTTTTTTTTTCCCAATTTCTGTTAAACAGAGAAATTTTCTTTCAACACATTTATAAACATAGTAGTTTTAATAACTAATTTCTAATAACTGATTCTTTTATCTTTGCCATGATGACAGTACATAATATTTTACTAGATATGGATAGCCATATAACACATTTATGATTACTGTATATCTGTAATTTTCACATATTCCCAGGTATAAAATTTCTATTTGGTTATACATACTGATATATATTTAGTTTTATATAGTTTAATCCAGCTCTTAGAGTAGAGTAGGCTATAGTTATTGAAATGCAACAAATATTATATAAAATATAGTAAAAACAATGAAAGGAGTATCAAATATGCAAGATTAAAACATCAGAATTCTGCATTTTTGTTGTATGCTAATGCAGTCATCATTACAAAAATGTATTAATTGTGCAATTTTAGTTCAACATTGCTTGTCTAGATTCACATTTGTGCATTCTGTCAAATAATAAACAAAAAAAAAATTTATGTTGTAGATTACTTCATAAATCTTGAAATGGAGGTACAATTTGAGAGCATTGCATTGTGAGAACGTTTAATTCGATAGCTGACAGAACTAGTATACTATAATAAATATACACTACTGAAAAAAGTAAAATAGATTTATACTAGTATAAATAGTATCCTGTGATAGTGTTCAATTTTCGCGGGGAAAAAAGAGCGCGATTTGCAAAATAACGAACATTCCTTGAGCAAGTTTTGAATTACAGTCTTACATATTGGTAATCATATAATTAGTATATACTTCATTTTATTAATTTTATTTATTTTTGTGACAAACATCTGTTATTTTCCATGTGTATGCTTGTGCCTCAATGGCATTTTATAGCCTAATTAAAATAAAAACAGCAATATCTCTCTCTCTCTCTCTCTCACCATGTATTATACTACATGGTATTTTATAAATAACACTGAAGCATATTGTTTATAATAGCCTAAGTAAACTGTATTTCCTGAGAGAAGTCTACTGTGAAAAAATAACATCGTTTAAAATTTTACCTCAGCAAAAAATCCTCAGCTCATTCACCATGTAGTTCACATTATTATTATTTTACCAGGTCGCTCCATGTTGTTAACCACACAGTTTCATTAGCTTTGCTCAATTTTCCCGGCTAACAGGCTAAAACCATTAAACCCAGCACATATTCTGTCCTCTTAATATTCCAGGTCTTTCCATCGTGGACTCGACGGACTCTCACCTGTACACATCAGACGCGTGTTTCACTCACCTCAGGTAATGACACAGGTATACTCTGTCCTCTAGGAGTATCCAAAATACGACAAAAAATGACGCAGGAATGCTTCACAGAGCTTATTAAGAGTCAAACAGTCCCTTAAGGTGAGTAGTAACCTCTCCGGTCGATTATTCAGGCGTGGAGTGAACCGTCCAGACATTGGCCAGGTATTAAATCTGCAGGGCACGTTTAAAATGTAGGTCCCACCCCCGTCCGAAATGGGAAGAGCAGGCTGGATTTTTCGGGGGGCTGCAGGAGAGAGAACATTAACGCTTTCTTTCACTCACACCGAGCCTACAGAAATTCCTTGCGGTTTTCATTTAGTCCACGATTGATGCTCGAGCTCTTAAAGTGACATTATTGTTCCAGCAGTGCAAACAGAACTGACTTCATCAGTGTTTATTCAATTAAAGAGATGCTGCAGTAGTTTATATATCTGTTGTGCATACTGTTAATACTGTCTGCGTTAGTTTAGTCGCCAAAAATAAAAGTACGCTAATTAATAAAAGGAAAATTCAAATGCATCTGATTGTGCTATAAGTATGATTTAAAAACGATTAGGGTAATATCATGATGTTGTGTACAGACCTGGAAAACAGCATTTACTTGAGCTAGGTTATTTATTTATTTACTTATTTATTTATTTGTTTGTTTGTCTACATGTTTGTTTGGTAATTTGTTTGTTTGTTATTATTTATTTTATTGCTATTTTACTTATTATTTTATCTTTATTTATTTAATCATTTTGCTTATTTATTTTATTTATCACTATTTTGTTTATTGGCTGCTTTATTATAATTTTGTTTTACCTTTATTTATTTATTTTAGCACTATTTTATTTATTGGCTGCTTTATTATTATTTTGTTTTATCTTTATTTATTTATTTATTTTATTTATCACTATTTTATTTATTGGCTGCTATATTATTATTTTGTTTTATCTTTATTTATTTATTTATTTTATTTATCACTATTTTGTTTATTGGCTGCTATATTATTATTTTGTTTTATCTTTATTTATTTATTTATTTATTTATTTTATCACTGTTTTGTTTATTGGCTGCTTTATTATAATTTTGTTTTACCTTTATTTATTTATTTTATTTATTGGCTGCTTTATTAATATTTTGTTTTATCTTTATTTATTTATTTTATTTATCACTATTTTATTTATTGGCTGCTTTATTATTATTTTGTTTTATCTTTATTCATTTATTTATTTATTTTATGTATTGTTATTTATTTATTGTTACTTATTATGTTTCTAATCTTTATAATAAATATTTATTTATTTATTTATTTATTTATAGGTTTGTTTGTCCATTTATTTATTTATTTATTTGATATTATTTTGTTTATTGCTATTTTTATTACTATTTTGTTTTATCTTTATTCATGTAATTATTATATGTATCACTACTTTGTTTATCACTATTTTATTTATAATTTTGTCTTTGTTTATTTTAAATTATTTGTTTATTATTACGTTTATTCTTGTCATTATTGTTGCGTTGTTTGTTTATTATTATATTGTTAAATGTTTGCTGTGTTTACACATTGTTATTGACAAATCAATCTTAATTAATATGCAAAGTTTAAAACAATAAATATATAGTTTTTTTAAAGCATGGTGTGAAATAAATATATATTTTTTTAATTGATTAAATATATCATGAAATACTGCATGAAATTTCATGTCAGCTATAAAATAAAAATGCCATCTTACTGCACTAAAAGTGGGAAATAACATCAGCGTCCCCTTGGACCTTGTGTTTTAGTGGAAATGGCTCAAACAAAAACCCCAGCAGACGGACTGAAACAGCCCAAGCTCTGGGATTTATTGAAAGTTTCAATTTAATTCAATTGCACTTCTGTCTGCTGTGAAAAAGCACATTTATATCCTTGGGGTCCTAATAAGAGGAAATTAAAACTACCAGAAAATCGCAATGGACAAATAGAAAAGGGTACATTCACTGAAAACACAGGGGCAAGATATTTTTAATTACAAGAATTAAACACAAACAAATGAATACAGTATGAGTGATAAAGGAAGTTATAAAATAAGTAATACGACTATTTATAAATTGAGGGAAAGATGGAGTCTTTCAAAGTATCCCTGAAGACTCACTTACCTATTTATGTGTAATTTTGATCTGTTTTTTATATATTTACAATGTTTCTGACTTATATATAAATATAGATGATGCCAACCATCGAGGACTTCAAAGACAACACATGCACTTAATACCCAAATACACTTCATTAAACATGTACACATAGACATCACCTACACTACCGGTCAAAAGCTTGGGGTTGATTTTATTTTATTTTTTTAAAGAAAATTATTCTGTTCATCAAGGTGGCATTTATTAAATGTATAAAATGTTAAATTGTTAAATACTTATTTATTAAATATGTAATTTTTACTTATTGTATGTAGTTTCAAATGCAATTATTACTCCATTCATTATTGCTTTTATTACTATTACCAATAATAATAATAATAATTAATATTAGCGTGATTTCTGAAGGATCATGTGACTCTGAAGAATAGAGTAATGAAGCTGAAAATTCATCTTTAAAATCACTGGAATAAATTATTTATTTAAATTATAAACTACTTTTGAAGAGTTATTTTATAGTGCAATAACATGTCACAGTTTTACAATTTGTACTGTATTTTTAATTAAATAAATGCAGCCTTGATAATCTTATTTAAAAAAAAATTAAAATCCTACCGACCACAAACATTTGACCGGTAGTGTACAGTATAAGCTATTAAATTGCAGGTTAACTATGTCTGTACTGTATATAATAACATATGTTTGATTGTAACTTTAACTTTATTTTATTGTAATGCAATAATGTGCACCTTATAAAGCTGCTTTGAAACAATAATGATTGTAAAAAGCACTATACAGATAAACTTGAACTGAATGAATTGAATAACCTCATTTTATTTCTGCTATCCTTGTAGTTTTTAAGTGTAAATCACGTTGAGAATCAAGTTTTAAAGGTGCTACAGTAAATAAAAATAAATGATTATTAACTTTCTAAAAATCGCAAAGGAACATTTCAATGATATGGCTTTTGTAGAATGCACAGATTTGAAACAGTATATTGCATAAATTTGAAGAGCATGCCTCTTTTATACATTTTTGAAGTTGAAAATAAATGTTTTTGTGCATCATAGGGAGGAACAATCGTTCTCCTCATTGCTAAAAGTGACCAGAGACTCAGTGAGGCAATATCTTCAGTTCAGACCTGATCAAACTGTGACCATTTTACATGCCAAAGTTGCCCAGAAGTCATACGGCAATGAGAAGAGGTAATCAGTTCTTTGTACATTCTCAAAAGTCAGTTATGCATATACGGGTACACATATAAATATAACATTAAGAACATTGCTAGTTTCTAACAAGCTGGTTTAAGAGGTTGACTAGCTAATGAAAGGTTTAAACCAAACCTTTGCTTTGGAAACACTTTGTTTTAAGTAACAATTCACACCATTAAATACTGGCTTATTAATTTTGTCATATTATTCCTAAAAACAAGACAAGTCTCAGTCCAAAAATAACAATTGAATTGAATTTAAGTTTATTTGTATTGCACTTTTCACAAGAACATTACATTCCTGTTTGTTTTTGTATAGGTTTTTCTGTCCTCCTCCTTGTGTGTACCTCTCGGGACACGGATGGAAAGTCAGACAAGAGCAGCTTAAAGGTCAGTGACCCACGAGAAATCATCTTCATTCTTATTACTGTAACTCACACTTTTCTTTTCTTTTTTTCTTTTTTTGCTGATATTCGCACAGCATCAGGTCTGAATGAATCGGCTTGTCGGATTTTCGGTTACATGGGTCTGGACAGCTCCAGTGATCCACGGACAGACAGTTTCAAGCTGAGCTTTGAGGAGCAGACAGACAAGAAGGTGAGATATTAGCAAAGCAGAGCGATCAAAGAGCAGACCGTCTGTCAGGTGCATGAGAGAACATGACCGCTGTGTGTACAGTAAGATTTGGAGATGAATGAGGATTACATGCAGGTTTATGTAAGGACAGCTGGGAGAACATATAGGAAAACGGGAATGATTTGTAGTTCCTTTACAGGGAGAACATTATTATGAGAAAGATCTGTTTAAAGGGGGCCTATTATGCAAAAATAACTTTTAAAGGGGGTTTAAATACAGTGGTGTGGCAACAGTCTGTAAATATAACCAGCTTCTAATGGTAAAAATTAATTAATTACAATTTTTTATAAATACACTTGATAAAACAGTCCGCAGAAACACTTTGATTGACATTTTCCCTTTGTTTGTGTCATCAGAGGAGTTAAAGCCCCGCCCATCAGTGAAAATCTCTACCACATTAGCATACTATAGGAGTTAGTCTTGTTTTTGAATCAGTCACTATACTGACACAGGCATTTGTAGTTCTGCTCTCTTTTGAAAACACCACAATCTCATTTTAATTTAAAGCGACAGTCACCAAAATGGCACAATTAGGATCAAAGCCTAAAAGGGGCAGCTACAATAAGTTATAAAACATTATTTGTGTGGTATTTTGAGCTGAAACTTCACATACACACTCCAGGGACATCAGAGACTTATTTAGATCTTGTAAAATGGAGCATTTTCAAAACTAAGTATAAAGAGATCCTCATAAAAATACGATAGTCATTTGCTACATAAAAATATTTTTAACAATACTATAGTAAATTGTATTAGACTGTATATGTTATATTGTTTACAACACATTGTTAATGAATGCTTCAGTATACTTTGTGAACTAATGAACTGTAATAAATATTGTAGTTTAATTGTACTACAGTGAACTCAACCGTGAGTGTATTGTAGTATAATATACCTTATAGTTGTAGAAAACAAAAGTATTGGGTCATTAGTTTATATTACTATAGTTGTTACAATTTAATAGCAACTATAGTATCAACACAACAGAATAACTCAGGTTATTTACTACAGTATGGTTCAAAAACACTTTAGCGTTTACTATAAATTATTATAGTATTTTTTCATGTTGGGAGAGCAAGCTTCTGATATACACTATCTGACACAAGCCTTGTCGTGGATCATAGTTGTAAGAGCAACAAATAATAACTTGACTTCTAAGTGATCATTTGGAAAAGTGGCAGAAGGTCGATTTTTCTGATGAATCATGTGTTGAACTGCAACCCAATCATCACAAATACTGTAAAACTGCATGGACCCAAGATTCTCACAGAAATCAGTTAAGTTTGGTGAAGGAAAAATCATGGTTTGGGGTTACATTCAGTAAGGGGACGTGCGAGAGATCTGCAGAGTGAATGGCAACAACAACAGCCTGAGGTATCAAGACATTTGTGCTGCCCATTACATTACAAACCACAGGAGAGGGCAAATTCTTCAGCAGGATAGCGCTCCTTCTCATACTTCAGCCTCCACATCAAAGTTCCTGAAAGCAATAAAGGTCAGGGTGCTCCAGGATTGGTCAGCCCAGTCACCAGATATGAACATTATTGAGCATGTCTGGGGTAAGATGAGAGAGGGGGCATTGAAGATGAATCCAAAGAATCTTGATGAACTCTGGGAGTCCTGCTTTCTTTGCCGTTCCAGATGATTTTATTACATGCAAATATATTAAAATACAAAACACTGTGTAAAATGGTAACATTTAGCTTTTTAATAGCATTTTTTCTAAATAAGTGCAGCTTTGGTTAGCACAAAAAAATCAACTAACTTCAACTAACAACTAACTAACAACTAGGTCAACTAACTTTTTTCTGTTTACATTTTTTTTCAGATGTTTGCCTGTGCTAAAACCTTGTACATCTCAGACACAGACAAACGGAAGCACTTTCGCCTGCTGCTACATCTGTTTCACAACGGAGGGCAAGAAATCGGCACGTTCAACAGCAGACTCATTAAAGTCATCTCTAAACCATCGCAGAAGAGACAGTCCATGAAAAACGCTGACCGTGAGTTTGCATTAATGTGCAGTTCTGGAGGTCTACAGTACATTTCAGTTCACTCCAGCGATAAGCATTCAGTTCTTTTTAAAGGGATATTTCATTAAAAAATGAAAATTCTGTCATCATTTACTCTCCACTTAATCCAAAATATCAAAAAATATATAAATATAAAAAAATTGGAATTTATGCAATATCTGAAAGTTGAATAAATAAACTTTCCATTGATGTATACTTTATTAGAATAAGAGATTTTTGTTTGAAATACAACAATTTCAATAACTGGAATCTGAGGGTGCAAAAAAACTAAATACTTATAAAATTGTGCAAATTAATGCACATTAATAATCACAAAATGGGTTTTTATATATTTACAGTACGAAATGTACAACATATGTTAATTGAACATGATCTTCACTTATATTTTAATGATTTATGGCTTAAAATCAATCATTTTAACTCACATACTGTAAAATATGCAGGCATCCACACAGTTCATATACTGTCCCAACACAAATCGATTAAGTAAGCATGGAACTGAACTTAAAAAATGAAGTTGTCCCAATAAAATCTCAAGAATTGTTTTGTTTCATCTCATTTTAAGTGAAGTTTATTTATAAATATATAAGATATATATTTCCCTCCCATATAAGAGTATCACGGGCTGCTCCCGCATTAGATAATGCATGATTCACCAATCAGATGATTCCTAACTCACTATAAATACACTCAAAACAATGATTACTGCTGCTTGTTTAAATTACCTGTATAAAATGAGCTGAAACAACACAATTCTTGTTATTTCTTTGGCTAATTTCTTTGTTTTACGTTCAGTTCGCTTAAATCTGTAAACTATTAAGTTAACTCAAGCGTTTTGTGTTGGGACAACATGACGGAATTGTGTTGGTCCAACTACCTGGTTAAGGGATTTGTAGTTCCGAGCATGCTTTGCATGGGCTTGAATTAAGCAAATTAAAATATTGACAATAAAAGTAATCTTAGATGTTTTACATTAGTAGAAAGACTTGATAGAGTTTAATATTTACTTTAGTTTGAAGATTTAGAAGATTTTCATATAATGTTTTGAGTTTTGAGGTTACAGCCTTGCAGAAGCACCCATGATTTGGGTGTTCACATTAGCAACAATGAAGTTTGTTGCTTTGCTCATTGAGGAATAACTGTCCTACAATGAGTTCTGAGATCAGTCTCAATCAACTGTATATGTAACTTATGAAATATGCTTAAAAGTGGCTTCATTTAGGATAATTTCAAATAAAACTAGACTTCAAAATGTACGACACATAACAGACATACACGATATTACACGGCACTGGTTCAAGTCTTTACCTGGCCAGTTGACATTTCTGTGTGAAGTTTACATGTTCTCCCCATGCTTGCGTGGGTTTCCCCCGAGCTTTCTGGTTTCCCACAGACCGAAGACATGCAACACAGGTCAGTTGACCAAACCAAATCAGCACCATTGTTCTCGAGACATACCAGCACTCAAACTCTACTCAAGCCCTGCAAACATAAGGGAGCCCCGGGCTCGAGGATCTTATGGGCTCAGGGCTCTCTCCCAGGACAGCATGCCAAACACGCTTTATAATCAATCATCATGTAAACTCTTGAAATAAGTACTTGAACAAGCAGAAATAAGTTTTTGAGTGTACAATGTATTTTTGGCTACTGGTTTTGTGGTCCGGGGTCACATCTGACTCTACTCTGACAAAGAGCCATTACATAAACGGGTCAGCCAGTGTAGGAAACGTACCCCTGTAAGTTTGTGTTGGTGTGTTTGCATGTCTTTGTATATGATTGGTGTCACCCAGCAGCCATTGCCACAGGAGTCAGACGTTTGACCTTTAACCTTCAGATGCTAAAGCACACACTAAAAGGGCATCTTGTGTTGACATTGACTGCTGGATCCACAGAAAGAAAGAAAGAGGCGCTTGACATCTGAGAGCCACAGTCAAGTGACGGTGAATTCCTCACTGTCCTGTGGGAGAGACTGACAATGAGACAAAGTTCTGGAAAAAGCACAGACTTTCAGTAGTAGATCAGTCATTTATGTTTGCCGTCTGCAACAGGCATGTATAGATGTCAGAGAGAGTTTGAATCATTGTGTTGTTTCTTTTGTGTGCCTTTAGCTTTGCTTTTTCTAAAACTTTCTAAAAGCGTGTGTTTGTTTCTCAGTGTGTATCTCCTCAGGCTCAAAAGTGTCGTTGTTTAACCGATTGCGGTCACAGACGGTCAGTACACGCTACCTGGCGGTGGAGGACGGGGCTTTTGTCGCCAGCGCAAGACAGTGGACGGCTTTTACTGTTAATCTAGGTTGGAATGCAATGCTTTTCTTCACTCCATTTTATATGCACTTTTTGTATTTCAGTCATTCTTACACTCTTAACCCAAATGTTTGACCCTACCAGAAAAATGTCTGGAAACGGTTTGCCTCCCATTCAGAAATCTGATATGTGGCCAAAAATTAACAACAGCTAATATATTTGAAGAGTATTAGATTATAAATCATATAATTGATCACGTAAATATGTATAAATCCATTGGTTGGAAAAAATATATGTAAACGGCCATTTTTGAAATATCTGTTTATATGCATTTATGACATTCATGATATATATAATAATAATAATTCCTTACATTTATATAGCGCTCTTCTAGACACTTAAAGCGCTTTACACAAGGGGGGTGGGGGGGGGGGGGGGGGTCTCCTCATCAACCACCAGAGTGCAGCTTCCACCTGGATGATGCGACAGCAGCCATATTGCGCCAGACCGCACACCACACACCAGCTGATTGATGAGCGATGATGACAGACAGAGCGATGAAGCCAATTATGATATGGAGATGGTTAGAAGGCCATGATGGACAGAGGCCAATGGGCAGATTTGGCCAGGATACCAGTGTTAAACCCCTACTCTTTTTCGAAGAACATCCTGGGATTTTTAACATCCACAGAGAGTCAGGACCTCGGTTTAACGTCTCATCCGAAAGACGGCGCTCACTGAGCAGTATAGCATCCCCTTCACTGTACTGGGGCGTTAGGACCCACACAGACCACAGGTTGAGTGCCCCCTGTTGGCCTCACTAACACCACTTCCGGTAGCAACCTAACTTTCCCATGTGGTCTCCCATCCAGGTACTGACTTAGCTTCAGTGGGCGACCATGTGAGAGTTGCAGAAAGCTAGCTGCCGGTATGAATTCCAAACATGAACTTTTATGTCATATATGTAATTTGCATATATATCTATATGTTATATTTTTATATACTAAACAGTAGGGCTGTTTAGTTCACCGTGTGAAAAACTTGAGTGGTTTAAGTCAATGGTTTTTCTTGCAATTTTCTAGTAAAGTCAACTATTGGGTTAAGAGTGTACAGTACATATAACCAGTGTTGGGGTAATGCATTACAAGTAACGTGAATTACATAATAATATTACTTTTCTAATGATGAGTGAAGTTTCATATTGCTTTAAAAAATAGGCAATATTTGAGTTACTTATTTAAAAACTTAACTTGAGTTACATTTTAGATGAATTAATTTAATTTAAAAAAATAAAATAAGAGAACAACATTTTTTCTAATCTTTTTTTGATTAGTTTTTTTAGGTAAATGAAGGTGAAGGTTATACAGTGTGTCATTAAATGCAGAGCTCCTCTAAAAAAAAAAAAAAACACTGCAAGTTCTGAAAGAGATTAAGCCACAGGCAGGTATGAAAAAATAACTCAAAAGTAACGTAATGCATTACTTTCCATAAAAAGTAACTAAGTAACGCAACTAGTTACTTTTTTTAGGGAGTAACTCAATAATGTAATGCATTACTTTCTGAAGTAACTTGCCCCAACACTGCATATAACACAATGTTTATGCCTCTGAGACACAGTAGGTAGAATAACTGTAGACCAGGCAGAATCTGTGGGCTTTTTTTTTTTGGCGCAACATTTTGTAAACAATTTGTGGATTATGAAGAATGACTTTGAGAGTAACTGAAAGCTTAACTTATAAAATAATATATTTTTTTTTAAATCACTATTTTTAAGGGTTACAGTGTGAACTTAATTAAAAACTCTTGTTTTGAACAACAAAAGTTACAGTAGCTCTCTCATATACAGTAATACATTGACTAAAAGACTAAAATATTACTTTACAAATGGTATTGTCATACTTTTGCCAAGTATGATATGATCCTGGATTAACATCTATGTTGATCCTGGAACATCATTTTTGTTAGAAAATGTAACCCATACCTATTCCCGACCCCTAAACCCAACTATAACTGTAAACTATTCCCAAAATCAGGGAAATAAAAGTTGAATAACAATCATGTAGAAGTGCATAAACCTAACCGTAAGCCTAAACTCAACATAAATTTTAAATGTATCCCTTATTCTGATTGGCTGACTGTAATGTTGTTCCAGGATCAACATAGATGTTAATCCAGGAACATTTCCTACTTGGTGAAATCAGGTTGTACATAGCCCATCTAAGCATTTGCATATTATTCAATGATATTACTGAAATCTATTTAAAAACTGAATAAATACACATTTATGCACATTTATATAAGTAAACAAATAGATTAAGCGATGGGCTGAAAACTGGGGAGATGTTCTGTGATTCAGTGTGGGCTTAGCATGCAAATTATGCATTTATATGCAGAGAATAAAATCAAAAGGGCATACACTTCATAAATAACATTTTATAATAGGCTTTCAAATAAATTTTCTACACCAACCTTAAGACATGGGAAATGTTTTGTGGAGGTATCCATTAATCCATGAGCATATGCACAGATCCATTACTGTATATTTTAGTGCAGAGATGTCCAAAGTAGGGCCCGCGGGCCAAAGTTAGTCCATTGTAACCTTTGATTTGGCCCACCATCCCATCTGAGAGGAAAGTGAGAATGGTGGAGAGGTTTGGGGTGAATGATTTTAACACTAGAGATCGTCATTTCTAATTTGACGTAACCTTTTTTGTTTGTTTTATTGCTGAGCTACAAAAAAGCAAACTGAAATTAAATGTTTCAATTAAATGTTGTAAATGAATCAGATTTTTAAAAATGTAAATGCTGTCACTCAACGTATAGTATAGAGCAGTGGATCTCAACTGGTTTGGCCACGGGACTCACATTTTTACATGGTCATCAAGCCGGGACCCAAATTTTTAGGAACTGTAATATAATTTTAGGAATTACAATTAATTTATTTTCATTTGTTAACATACACAAGTAGTGACAGATAAATCATAAGAAAATCAACAAGATAAACAATATTTTATTGCTGACATTCAACAAAATGTATCAAATTATAGAAATATTACTAAAAACAACAAATACTGTAAACAGTGGTTAGGGTAAGGAAAGGTTCAGTTCCCATAAACAAAACTGAACTGTTAATAAAACATTAACACTGATCCTGTTAAACTGAACAAACCAGAACATTGTAAAGTGATTAAAATAATCATAACCATTTTTACATCTAATATGACAGCAATTATAAACATCTGTTTCACTTAACAGTAATTTGGGAATTTGTGCTTTACTCCTGATAAGAGTGACTCATGGGTGATGGTAGACAATGCTACCCGAAGATCATGCTCTGTCTAACCTGTTACTTTACTTTGACTTAAGCTGCACCAAGGAAGAGAAGCCACTTTCACACAAATACGTAGTACTTCACTGAATTTCTTTTTCAGCATCTTATCACATGACAGCTCCACGAGCTTACTCTCTATATTGCTCGGCAACATGACCCTTTCATTCCAAAGGCATCGGTTGTCGTGCGCGCATTTCAAAATAAAAGTCCGGTATAAGCAAAGTAAGTTAAAAATGTAACTTTTATTGTTCTTTTGACCACACACTCCGCAACCCACTGAAAATGTTCCTGCGACCCACTTTTGGGTCGCGACCCACCAGTTGAGAAACACTGCTATTGAGGACTATGCTGAAGCAAATCAAGGCAAAAACGAGTGTAGTTCTGTTATAAATGAGATTGTTTTGCTTTGTTTTGTTTTTACATGATTAAGTTCATTATAAAATGTACAAAAAATACAATATATTAGTTAATATAAAGCAATGTTTTAGAGTCATTTTTAAATATTATTAAATAAATTACTCTTTAATAAATTAGAATTTACTTATGGAAACTATATTTACATTCAGCCCACTAACCTCAATCCAGTTTCATTTTTGGCCCTTCATAAGAAAAGGTTTGTGCACCATTGTTGTAGTGACTAACTCACCCTTTTCCACAGTAGCTAAATAAACCCTGACAAATCTAGAAACGGCTAGCTCAATTGGAAATAATCCATGCAGAACGTCGAGCATAAATAAACTCTCACAAATGCCTCGCTGCATTTGAGAGTAAGATCAGTTTTCTAGTATATTCAAGTTGACATTTCTCAAAAAAAAAGAAACATAAAATCTAAACGCTCAATTGTAAATGTCAGCAACATGTGTTCAGCAGCTGGTATAGATGCAGCATAAGTGCGTTTAACCCCTGTACAGAACCCAAGGCCCAGTGCTGGTCTGAGTGGGGTTTGTTTTTCTTTCTCGTCCCCTACAGCGCTTTACCATAATACTCAATCTGTTTCTTCGCAGTGGAGGAGACACAGGCTGTGCATAGTGAATACACAATGTGTGAGAGCTACATCTGCTATGGCTGTGTGGTTCAGCTGGTCTGCACCGACTCCGGAGTGGCACTGCCACCAATGGTATGCAAATATCAAATGTTTTTATTCCTCATGCTTTTTTCTATACACCTCATTTAAAGGAGTGGTCTGCAATGATATCATATTTGAAACTTTAGTTGATGTGTAATGTAGCTGTGTGAATATAAACAACATCTCTGAAGGTAAGACACTTAAAGTTCAGTGCAAAGGGAAACATTGCCTTTTACAGAGTTAGCTTAGCTTAGTCTAACTCACCGCTGTTTACTGAGTCTAACCAAAGATACAGGGACACTGGAGCATTTTAAAGCCACAATTCGTCAGCGGATCGCTTGATGTCAGCTTATAAACAAACCAGTTGATCGGCGTGACTTTAAAAAGCTCCAGTGTCCCTGTACCTGTGTTTACACTGAGTTAACAGAGGTGAGTTTAGTGAACTGATGACCTTTACGCCAATTACAGTCATTTCTGTTGAGCACGTGAACACAATAGCAAATCAGCGCTGCTTAGGACCGTGCTCAACAGTGCTTAAATGTTTGCAGGAAATGGACATATTCAAAATTTCAGTATCGATTGGTACCAAATTCCTGTATTGTGGCAACCCTACTAACAACCACTCACAACACTGTAACAACCAACCAAAGTAACCACCTATAACTACTTAGCAACAGTCTAGAAACCAGTTACAACTATCCAGCAACTGTAGTACAACCTAGCAACAAGATAGAACACCTCTGCAAAAATTTGCAACAGCCTAGAAACCACAATGCGACCTAGCAACAACCTAGCAGCCACATAGAACACACTAGCAACCCCAATGCAAACTAACAACCACTTAAATCACCTTTGCAACGGCCTAGCAACCTTTCACAACACTGTAACAACCAACCAAAGTAACCACCTCAAACAACTTTGAACACACTACCAAGCAAAATACAACCTATTGCAACAGTCTAGAAACAAGTTACACCGCACCAGCGACTGCAGTACAACCTAGCAACCAGTTAGAACACATCTGCAAAAATTAGCAATAGCCTAGGAACCACAATGCAACCTAGCAACAACCTACAGTAGCAACCACATAGAACACACTAGCAACCCCAATGCAAACTAACAACCACTTAAAACACCTTAGCAACAGCCTAACAACCACTCCCAACACTGTAACAACCAAACAAACAACCTAGTTACCATTTTGAACACACTCCCAACCTAAATGCAATCTAGCATCTGCCTAGAAACCTGTTACAACCCTCCAGCAACCGTAGTTCAACCTAGCAACACCACTGAAAAAATTAGCAACAACCTAGAAACCACAATGCAACCTAGCAACAACCTAGCAACCACATAGAACACACTAGCAACCCCAATACAAATTAACAACAACTTAAATCACCTTAGCAACAGCCTAGCAACCACTCACAACACTGTTCCAAACCAATCAAACAACCTAGTAACCACATTTTAACACATTCCCAACCAAAATGCAGTCTAGCAACAGACTAGAAACCTGTTACAACCCTCCAGCAACTGTAGTACAACCTAGCAACCAGATAGAACATCTCTGCAAAAATTAACTGCCTAGAAACCACAATGCAACCTATCAACAACCTAGCAACCACATAAAACACACTAGAAACCACAATGCAAA
>CAIGQQ010031496.1:5279711-5293187 GCA_903798035.1 Danio albolineatus
AACCACAATGCAAACTTACAACCACTTAAATCACCTTAGCAACAGCCTAGCAACCACTCACAACACTGTAAAAACTAAACAAACAACCTAGTAACCACTTTGAACACACTCCCAAACAAAATGCTATCTAGCAACAGTCTAGAAACCTGTTACAACCCTCAAGCAAATGTAGTACAACCTAGCAACCATTTAGAACACCTCTGCAAAAATAAGCAACAGCCTAGAAACCACAATCCAAGCTAGCAACAACCTAGCAATGACTTAGACCCAATAAGTACAACCTAACAACATTCTGTCATCATTTACTCACCTTTACTTGCTCTAAACCCATATAAAAAGAAGATATTTTGAAGAATGCTGGAAACCTGTAACCATTGACTAGTATTTGTTTTTCTACTATGAAAGTCAATGGTTACAGATTTTCAGCTTTCTTCAAAATATCTTATTTTGTGTTCAAAAAAAGAAAGAAAGTTTTTGGAAACTTGAGGGTTAGTAAATAGTGAGAACATTTTTGGGTGAACTGTCCCTTTAAGCTGGAATATAATCTTTTTAAATAGGTTGCTTTAAGCCATGTGCCAATGTTTAGTTATTTAATGCAGAAACGTGTAAAACAAACGAGCGTATATATTTCAGCTATTTTTTCTTCCATGTCTCTGAAGTCGATTCCATACAAATTTCCATCCCTGTGGTGTTTTTTGGAAGCTGGTCTGCTACCAGCCTGCGTCACAATTTGCTGATAAAGCACGTGATCGAAATGCCAAGGACGATGTACTATACCGCATTTAGCAGACTAGCAAACAGAATGAACCTTCAGTGTGTTGTTTTAGTTGTTGAAAGTGCTGACTTCTATATTGGTTTGGTTTGCAAGCGTGTATTTGAAGGGGTCATGCAGCAGGACATTTGCTCGTGTGCTGGAGGAGAATGAACAGTCAGGCATATTGTGCTGCACAGGTGCTGCAAGGGGGGCAGTCGCATGAGGCCAGGTGCAGTGGGGCATGAGATAAGGATGATCACTCTATTTTTAAGTCTGCTCATTACTGCAAAACATGAGGTTCTTACTTAGAGTTTTTTCTTGTTTCTAGTCCGAATATCTACAAATTCTTAAATCAATAAGCATTTATAAATAAGGAAAAAAATATTGCCATGTTTTCAGAAATAATATGTCAAAATTAAGTGTGTTTTTCCTTTAAACAAGTAACATAATCTGCCAATAGGGTAAGCATATTAGTCTTGTTTTCGCTTTTAGAAACGGTATTATTAAGAGTAGAAATAACAAGTATTTAACAAAAATCTGCTACTTAAATACTTCTAAGTATGTACACTACCAAAAGACAAAAGTCTTGTCGTCGCAACAAACAATGACTTGACTTCTAATTGATCATTGGAAAAGTGTACACTACCTGACAAAAGTCTTGTTGTTGATCCCAGTTGTAAGGGCAGCAAATAATAACTTGACTTCTAGTTGATCATTTGGAAAAGTGGCAGAAGGCAGATTTTTCTGATGAGTCATCTGTTGAACTGCATCCCAATCATCACTAATACTGCAGAAGACCTACAGAAACCGGCATGGAACCAAGATTCTCACAGACATCAGTCATGTTTGGTGAAGGAAAAATCATGGTTTTGGGTTACATTCAGTATGGGGGGTGTGAGAGATCTGGGTGGCAACATCAAAAGCCTGAGGTATCAAGACATTTGTGCTGACCATTACATTTAGAGGTGCTCCAAGATTGGCCAACCCAGTCACCAGATATGAACATTATTGAGCATGTCTAAGGTAAGATGAATGAGGAGGCATTGAATTTGAATCCAAAGAATCTTTATGAGTCCTGGAAGAACACTTTCTTTGGCATTCTAGATGACTTTACTAATGAGTTATTTGAGTCATTGCAGAGATGTTTGGATGCAGTCCTCCAAGATCATGGGAGTCATACACAATATTCATTCTTTTTCCACTGCACCAAGACTTTATGTTATATACTGTACATTATTTCTGCTAAGTGTCAAGACTTCTGTCTAAGCAAAGTCAGACCTTACTGTCCTAATTAAATATTTAAAAATCTATGCATGATCATGTTTTATTTTGGTAAATAAGCGTAATCTAGAGGCATTTGTCTTTCATATAAGCCACTTCTGATACCAAATAAACAACTAGAAGTCAAGTTATTATTTGTTGTTCATAAAACTTGAATAGGCGACAAGACTTTTGTCAGGTAGTGTATATAAGCCATAATTAATTTTTTTAATTCTATGGAGAAAATCTTAATGGAAAAATGTAGCAAAAATCGTCTTCATAAAATAAATAATAGACTCTTTTTTGATATTTATGTGCCCTGCATTGCAAAAAATCTGTCATGAAAACATAAACTATTTATGTTAACTTATTTTAGAAAGCTAGCCAGATTCCAGCTTTATTTTAAAGTTAAATTAAAGCAAATTAAGTTTGTATGTTTGATGTAAGTTGAAATAACTGAAATAACTAAATTGATTCAATTTAAAAACTTAAGACAGGAACACATTTATGTGGTAACCAAAATAACAGTTTATTTTATCTGATGGTGAGGGTGAAATTAATCTGTCAACCAAATGAGATCCACCAATAGCAAAACCCAACCATAAAATCCAATCAATTCACAACCTGCAAAATAAAGGTTAAATAAAGGTTATCATTCAAAAAAACATTACCAAAAAGGAAATTGCCAATGTTTACTGATTCTAACACAAACGCACAGCATTCAGTGTGATTTAAAAAACGAAACAAGAAAATTGGCCAAAATTTAAAGAGCCCCTATTATGGGTTTTTGAAAATGCCCTTCCATACGTGTAACAGAGCTCTAAGTGAAGTAAAATATCCAGCTAAATCGGCTTAAATCTGAAAGTGTGCTGTGTTTAAAACTATTAATTCATCTATAAAAGAGTCGACTCATAGTGGTTCAAATGAATCACTGCAATAACGAGTTGCCTCCTTGTTTTCTATAGCTTGCAAATTATGTATTTATTTGTGTTTTGTTACTTGTAACCACTTGTACTTTATCTGGTTAACTCTTTATATTCTCATATCGTGTCTAAAACCACTCTGAAAATACAAATGTTTGTGAGCTCGCGATCCACTACCATTTGTCGTTGCTATGGCACCATCAGCTGTTCCTACACACGTGCGGCGGTCAAGTTTCAAAATAGTTCAGCTTTTGGCACTCTGCGGATTAAATGTGTAAATGGATGTGTGTCATGGTTAAGAATAGAGCATATGCTGGTGTTAAACTGCATTGATTTAATGCACTTCTGCATTGGGCTCACACATACACTATGCACTCTGACTACTTCAAAATTGTTGATAAGTCGTTGTGGGCATTTCACTCTGTCTCACACTGAACGCAGTCAACCGATCGCAATAGACTGGGTCATAGGACCAATCAGCGCAGATTAGCATTGTGCTAAGGAGTAGTTTGGGAACAAATGAAGAAGAAAACACAGTATTTTGCGACTTTAATGTTTTCTGTTATGAGGATGTTAAAGTGTAAAAACAATACTCAGCTATTATTTCTCTCTTCTTTTCTTGTAGGTAATTCGTAAAGTGAACAAGCAGCATGCATGTCTAGACGTGGATGAACCCGTTTCTCAGCTTCATAAATGTGCTTTCCAGTTCAGAGGCAGCGACCACATGTACCTGTGCCTGTCGAATGAAAAAATCATACAGTTCCAGGTAACTTTTAAACTTTATATGGCTCTGGTTTCCCTTACAGTTCAAAGACATGTGGTTTAGGTGAATTGGGTAAACTAATTTGACCATATTGTATGAGTGTATAATAAAACAGTGTGTGGGTGTTTCCCATCACTGAGGGTTCACAAGGTAGGCCCTATCCACACTAATACAGGTACTTTCAAAAATGCACTATTTTCTAAGCAGTTTCGCTATTTGTCCACATGAAAACGCAGTGTCGGGTGACTGAAACCTTCTTAAAAATCTATCCAGGGTGAAGATTTTCTAAAACTGATGGTTGGGTTTAGGGTTGGGGAAGGTGTAGACTTTAAGAACTGAGGTTTGGGTTTAGGATTGGGGTAAGTGTAGACGTTAATAACTGATGGTTGTGTTTAGTCTTGGGGAAGGTGTTGACGTTAATAACTGATGGTTGCGTTTAGGTTTGGGGAAGGTGTAGACGTTAATAACTGTGAGGATTGGGTTTAGGGTTGGGAAAGGTGTAGACGTTAATAACTGAGGTTGGGTTTAGGGTTGGGAAAGGTGTAGACGTTAAAAACTGATGGTTGGGTTTAGGATTGTGGTTAGTGTAGACATTAATAACTGATGGTTGGGTTTAGGATTGTGGTAAGTGTAGACGATAATTACCGATGGTTGGGTTTAGGGTGGGGGAAGGTGTAGACGTTAATAACTATGATGGTTGGGTTTAGGGTTGGGGAAGGTGTAAATGTTAATAACGATGGTTGGGTTTAGGACTGGGGTAAGTGTAGACGTTAATAACTGATGGTTGGGTTTAGGGTTGGGGAAGGTGTAGACGTTAATAACTGTGAGGACTGGGTTTAGGATTGGGGTAAGTGTAGACGTTAATAACTGTGATGGTTGGGTTTAGGGTTGGGGAAGGTGTAGACGTTAATAACTGTGATGGTTGGGTTTAGGATTGGGGAAGGTGTAAATGTTAATAACGATGGTTGGGTTTAGGACTGGGGTAAGTGTAGACGCTAATAACTATGATGGTTGGGTTTAAGGTTGGGGAAGGTGTAGACGTTAATAACTGTGATGGTTGGGTTTAGGATTGGGGTAAGTGTAGACATTAATAACTGATGGTTGGGTTTAGGGTTGGGGTAGGTGTAGATGTTAATAACTATGATGTTGGGGAAGGTGTAGACGTTAATAACTGTGAGGGTTGGGTTTAGGATTGAGGAAGGTGTAGATGTTAATAACTGATGGTTGGATTTAGGGTTAGGGTATGGTGTAGGTTAGACGTTAATATCTGTGATGGGTACATCGCCATCTTGCGACAACATAATTTTGACTTGTGGGTCTAGATAACTTCAAGTTACGCCTCTGCCACAAGTTATGCCCCCTTCATGTTACGCCCCTGTCTTGCAGTTTGCAGACAGACCCTACTCCTACTACTGGAGATTTCACCTCATGATGTCACAATGTGCACTGTTTTCATTTTTCTGTTTGGCAACATGGCTCGGTTCAAACCAAACGTGGAACACACAAATGAGGTAAAATTATGCACATTTGCGGCAAACACATCGCATATTTCATGTCATTCGCCGGCGGGACGGTAAACGCCTCTGCTCTCGGTTTGCATTGATTTGTATGCAATTTACTCATGCAAATACTTAATTGCCCATTTGATGTGAACCCAGCGTAAAGCTTTTATCACCATTATCACCCCCTGTTGGTTTGGAGTGCCCTTAACATGCATTACTGTGCGTTTTTGCGTTTCCATGTAGACAGACATTTTTTTTAAAACAAAAGCAGAGGAAACCCTGTTTATAAAAAATACCTGTGTAAGTGTGGGCATGGCCTTAATATAATCTCGCATGTCATGATTTTGCCAAGTACCCTGCGATCCTGGATTAACATCTATGTTGATCCTGGACCATCATTTTTGTTGGAAAATGTAATTCATACCTATTCCCGACCCCTAAACCCAACTATAACTGTACATTATTCCCGAAATCAGAAGGGAATAATAGTTGATTCATTCCGCTGTGGCAAACCCTGATAAAAAAAGGATTAACCTGAAGGAAAGTGAGTGAGTGATACTGTATGAAATCCTATCAACTTTTAATCATCCTCTTGTCAACCCTGCAGGCCTCTCCGTGTCCTAAAGAGAGTAATAAGGTGTTATTGAATGATGGATCCTGCTGGACGATTATTGGAACAGAGGTGGTTGAATACAGCTTCAGTGAAAGTCTCATCGGTCATCCTGCAACCATCAGCCCTGTGCCTGTGATCAGTGGACTGGAGGTCAGAAATCAACGCTTTTTTTGAAGATTTATAGGGATAGTTCATACTAAAATGAAAATTTCCTCACCATTTACTACCTCAAGTGATTGTAAACAGTTATGAGTTTCTTTCTTCTGTTGAATACAATATTCAACATTGATGGTAGGAACAAAAAAAGCTATGGAAGTCAATGGCTGCTTTTATTTCTTCTTCAGTATACACTGTAAAAAAATATGTAGGATTCCACAAAATTCATTCATGTTGTCCCAACACAAATCGATTAAGTTAACTTAACAAATTTAAGTAGATTGAGCATAAATCAATTAAGTTGACCCAAAACAATCTCAAGAATTGTGTTGTTTCAGCTCATTTTAAATAAGTAGTTTTGAACAAGCAGCAAAATTATCTCTTTTGAGTGCACTCAAAAAATTAACTTCAAAGTGTTGACTTCTATATATAAACCCCCTTTGTCTGTATTTGGTACTGTGGTTATCTGTAAAACTGAATTTAACTGGTTTCTTTGTTTCTTTCATTCATTCATTCATTCATTCATTCGTTTGTCTGTTCATTCGTTTGCTCATTTATTTATATTTTGTATTTTATTTATTTATTTAATTATTTATTAGTATTTTGTCTTTAATTGATTTATTCTTGTTGGTTTATTTTTCTGTTTATGTTGGTATTGTCCTTTGATTATTCTCTGTGCTTTAAAAGGTGCACTTTAGATGCACTTATTTAAATGAAAAGATTTCAACAACATTTTGGAACAAAAGTCCATATTTTCAAACATTTTTCAACTATGATCAAATAAAATAGCCTCATAATAATAATAATAATAATAATAATAATAATAATAATAATAAAAATGCAATTTACTAATACATTTTATTTATAACGGACTTTTCTTAAACTCAACGTTCTTAAGTTCATTCATAAACATTTGAGTGTATAGCAAATAGCCCACAGCATGTCATTTGACACACATCAATAAATGAATATTTAAGTTTTATATGAATATATGATGTTTCCCAGTGATGCAGTGAAGGGCATCCGCTGCGTAAAACAAATGCTGAATAAGTTGGCGGTTCATTCCGCTGTGGCGACCCCAGATTAATAAAAGGACTAAGCCGAAAAGAAAATGAATGAATGAATGAATGAATGAATGAATGAATGTATATATGAGCTGTATTTGTAATTTTGTTTTTTTGATTTATTTAGCTGAATGGCGGTGGACATGTGGCCATGCTGGAGCTTCATGGAGAAAACTTCAGTCCACACTTAAGGGTTTGGTTTGGCAACATGGAGGCTGAGACCATGTTCAGGTTAGCATTTATTTATAAATAACTGAATGATATTTGGGGCGGCATAGTGGCTCAGTGGTTATCACTATCGCTTCACAGCAAGAAGGTCACTGGTTTGAGTCCCGGCTGGGCCAGTTGGCATTTCTGTGTGGAGTTTGCATGTTCTCCCCGTGTTGGTGTGGGTTTCCTCCAGGTGATCCGGTTTCGCCCACAGTTCAAAGACATGTGGTATAGGTGAATTGGGTGGGCTAAATTGTTTGTAGTGTATGAGTGTGAATGAGTGTGTATGGATGTTTCCCAGAGATGGGTTGCAGCTGGAAGGGCATCCGCTGCGTAAAACGTGTGCTGGATAAGTTGGCGGTTAATTATACCCTATTGCAATAAAAAAATATAAACAATCACATTTATTTTGCCTTGATTCGCTCACCTAAGTCTCTGCATTGTCCTCTATCCATTTGGTGACAGTATGCACATGTAAACTAAATCTGATTAATTCAGACTATTTCAGATGAAACGTTTAATTTCAGTCAGCTTTTTTAGCTTATCAATAAAACAAACAAATAAACATTTAGGTAAAGTTTGAAATATCAGTCTCTAAACCATCCCCATCACTCTCCCTCAGATGGCATGGTGGGCCAAATCAAAGGTTACCATGGGCCATAGTTTGGGCATCTCTGATATAAACAGAAACACATATTAAGGCAATCTTAGTTAAATACGCTTTGCTTTGTGGTTTAAAGTGTGGTTTAAAAGCTTCTCTCTTTAGTTTATGACTTCCTTTTCCTGTAAACCACAGGAGGTCCTGCTTAGCACATGAGCAGAGAATGAAAAGTACTGTTGCAAAGCACATATCTCATCATTTATCAACTCACTCTGAAGCATAAATGTCACAATAAACAACTGGAGGAGAGTTAAACATGCTGAACAAATTTACCAAAAATTTACCAAAACACATGCATTTACCAAATTTGAGATAACAGAACATCAAAATGTCTTGTGTTCGAGTGAGCTGCGGATATTTAAATAATGGTTTAAAGGGATAGTTGACACAAAAATGAAAATGACCTCATCATTTATTCTCCCACGTGTGGTTTTAAACTTTTATTTTCTTCTTTAGTTTCTTTTGTTGAACACAAAAGAAGATATTTTGAAGAATGATGGTTGCTGGGACCCACTGACCTCCATAGAGGAAAAAAAAAAACTATGGAGGTCAATGAGTGCCAGCAACCATTCATTTATCCATTCATTATATTTTGACTTAGTTCCTTATTTATTTGGGGTTGCCACAGGGGAATGAACTGCAAACTATTCTGGCATATGTTTTACGCAGTGGATGCCCTTGGAGCCAGCATTTGTGTGTGTGTGTGTGTTCAACAGAGAAAAGAAACTCAAATAATTTTCATTTTTGTGTGAACTATCCCTTTAAATGAGTCACTTTAGGCTGCAACAACAATTTGAGAAAAAAACAACATTGTTTAATAAACTATTCATAATTATTTCAATAAATAATGGAGTTTATTGAAGGAAGAATTATTTTAATAATAATAATTGGTAAAGAGACTAAGTTGAAAAGAAAATGAATAAATGGGTTATAATAATTGACATCAACACAGTTAATATATCACAGAACATTAAGATAATTGCTCTGTATAACAATTAAGCTTTCTAAAATTAACATATTCAAATTATTGTTTTAAATATGTATTAAATGCTGTTAAAAATTATTTTCTCCACATTTTGTGCAATTAAAAACATTGTATAAAAACAGGTAAATGAAACTCACCTTCAAAATACAATATACAACACACTGTATATAACCTACAGCAAGCAAGTACAAAGTCAGGTTTTCTAATAGATACTGACCGCCTTTAGAAAAGACCTTTTATGGCCCTTTTTACAAGACATAAAATAAGTCAAAATACCACTCAAAGAATGTTTATAACTCTTTGAAACTGCCCCTTTTAGGCTTTGAGTCAAATCGTGCTGTTTTGGTGACTGTCGCTTTAAATTCAAATGAGAGCGTGCATCCTAAAACATGTATAATGCCTCTTTGTTGCTGAGATGATATTCACCAGATTCAGCATGAAAACCCTAATGATGGACGGCTGCCTCTCACTCAGGGCTGTTTATGCTAATGAGAGACAAATGGTCACTATGGGGTTTTCTCTCTCTGATGACATGTACAACAGGAGAATGTCAATCAAAGTGTTTCTGCGGACTGTTTTTAATTAAGTTTTTATTTATTTTTACCATGAGAAACCATGGTTATATTCACACACTGTTGCCACACAACTGTCTTTAAACACTTTATAAAAGTGATTTTTACATAATAGGTCCCCTTTAAAGACAAGCTTTGTAAATTAAATATATAGATGTCCATAAAGTACAATCATTTTGGATGTTATATTTCTACTAATCAGAAACAATAGAGGTAAAACATGAGAAAGCTGTATTTTTTCCCAGCAGTGATATCCATGCATAAATTACAGTATACGCTTGTTCTGAATTATGCTTATCTAGTCCTAACTATATCTTTCATAAATCACCATTAAAGGTGCAGTATGTAAGTTTGAGACCCAGTGGGTGAACTAGATATTGCATTCCTGGATCAAAACAAAGGCAAGCCCAGGTTGCGAGATTGAGGACCAACAGGAGCGAGTCTGACAATCGCGCTTAAAGGCTGATTTAAATCGTGTTCTATATAAAAGCAACAGCACTCGATAGAAGGGATATTTACAGTATTAAAAGCAGTTTTTCTCTTTAGCAACATCTCAAATTGATATATTAGAAACGGCTCCTTGTTCTTGAAGCTGAACAACAGGATAAACTGACATTGATCACCTCAGGTACACCTCATGTGTTTTATTCAGTGGTAATTGCTAACATCATGCGTTTGAATGCCATTTTACATGAGATGTATTACCATATACTGAAAGCAGCAACAGTTCACCTCAGATCTTGAAAAAAAAAAAAAAAAACATCTAAAATTGAACTTTAGAACTGACTCAAAACCAACACATGAGTGATTCAAAATGTACATTTAATTATGTAAAAGAGGTATAATATGTATTAATTAGATTGTAAACCTTACCATTTCGTTGGAGTGCAGTGAGTGCACTATTCTGTGCTTCTGAATGGCTGTATTTAAATTTCTATCATGTTTCGTCTGGTGCAAACAGCCAAATTGCTTATCACTGCAAATCTCATCATGTAGTTTGTTGTTAGGACACTGAGTTATAATGCTCACCTAAAGTTTACACTCATAATATTTATATTATTTGCTAGTTAATAACCTCATGTGGAACTCTGAATCTGCGTCTCATTTCAGAGGCTGCTGTTGTCCACCGGAGGTCGCATTTCAGTCATGGACGCATGCTTTTAGAGCCTTTCTGAGGAAATGAATGAAATATGCTGTTTTCCAACAAGACAACTCGGGGTGCTGAAATATAGTTGGCTAAACTGGCATTGGGCAGGTTAAAGGGACCAAAACAAAGACAGCGTTCCAGCACTTAATGCACATTTTCAAAGCAGAATATCTGACTTCAGCGTTGTTTTTCAGATAAACAAGAATGTTCACTTAGCATGTTTCTTAAATATCTGCAAACATATTATAGTATTGTTATGCTTGGAGTCAAAAACTTGCATACAGCACCTTTAATTATGATGCAGCAAATAGACACAAAACCAGCCTCTACTCGTACAAAACTTCTCCCTGTGCAGTAATTTTAGTTTGTTGTGTCCACCTTGCCAAGGCTCCAGGGATGCCTTGGTGCGACATTCCTGTCTCAGCAGGCTGGGGTGGACTGATGCTCTCTTTTTCAGGTCCTTGTGAGGATGTTCTCGCAGCAGTGGTCAAGTGTCAAATGTCAGGAAGGTCAGCGGCTGATCTGCAGCTGAAATGACTGCAAATTAGTGAGCTGTAACTTCCCTCATCTTAAGTTACAGGCGGAAACCATTTATAAGATTCATAGTAGAGTCAAAGTTCAGCAACTGCAGTGAATTACAATGAAATAACAGTCGGTGCGAGCCGCTAACAGATTCTGTGGTGACTTAAAGGGGACCTATTGTGCAAAAGTCACCTTTTATATGTTGCTGTGTGGCAGCAGTGTGTGAATATAGCTAATATACAATAGTACAAATTAATTATTTCTATTTTTTTTTTATGATCACACTTGATAAAAACACTCTGCAGAAACACTGTGACTGACTTTATCCGTTTATATGTGTCTTCAGAGTGGAAAAGCCCCGCTCATTAGTCACAATCTCTCCCTCATTAGCATAAACAGCCCTGGATGAGAAGCAGATGATAGTGCTGAAGATGTCAGCACTAGGAAGCATTATAAATGTGGAGGCTTGAAATGCACAAACGAATACTGTAAGCTCTGGTTCGAGCCTCGGCTGGGTCAGTTGGCATTTCTGTGTGGAGTTTGCATGTTCTCTTCGCGTTTGTGCGGGTTTTCCCTTCGTGTGCTCCTGTTTCCCCCACAGTCCAAAGACATGCGGTACAGGTGAGTTGGGTAGGCTAAATTGTCTGTAGTGTATGAGTGTGAATGAGTGTGTATGGATGTTTCCTCGAGATGGGTTGCAGCTGGAAAGGCATCTGCTGCGTAAAAACATATGCTGGATAATTTGGTGGTTCATTCCACTGTGGCGACCCCAGATTAGTAAAGGGACTAAGCTGAAAAGAAAATGAATGAATGAATAATAGTAAAATTAAAGATGATACAAGGTGAATTTTTTTTAAAAATCATTATAAAATATTTAATTTAAGAACTGATAAGTATTCTTAAATTATGGCTGACAGAGTTAACCGGTACATTACACCTGGAAAAAATCAGATTTACCCTAATAGACAAGGTTTTGTTATTTGAAAAAAAATGGGTCCCCTTTTATTTCGTTTTTATAAATTTGTGATTAATATGTTCACTATGCCTTTAGTACCTACGAATATTGTTGGATAGCACTGGTGGGTGGTTGGTTGGGTGAATGCATGTTTATTTTTAGTTTTTTTGTTTAAATATTACTATTTATTTATTTATTTTGTTATATATTTTGTTTTTTAATTATTATCATTATTATTTTATTTTATTTTCAAATGTCCAATTGTTAGAATGCAAGTTTTATGTGTATGTTTAAAAAAAAGTGTATTTTCAAATGAATGTCTGCGAAAATTTCTAATAATAAAAACATTGAAATATAAACTAGATAGTAAAGTTTGAGGACAAACTTTATGGTGGCTTGAAAAGCCAGTTTTAAATAGTTTATTTAGTTGAAAAACTAGCATGTTACTAGCATAATTCTAGCATGAATTAGCATGATCTTAGCGTGATTCTAGCATGAATTAGCATGTTACTAGCATGAATCTAGCATGAATTAGCATGTTACTAGAATGATTTTAGCATGAATTAGCATAATACTAGCACAATTCTAGCATGAATTAGCATGATTCTAGCATGAATTAGCATGTTACTAGCATGATTCTAGCATGAATTAGCATGATCTTAGCATGATTCTAGCATGAATTAGCATGTTATTAGCATGATTCTAGCATGAATTAGCATGATCTTAGCATGATTCTAGCATGAATTAGCATGTTACTAGCATGATTCTAGCATGAATTAGCATGTTACTAGCATGATTCTAGCATGAATTAGCATAATACTAGCACGATTCTAGCATGAATTAGCATGATTCTAGCATGAATTAGCATGTTACTAGCATGATTCTAGCATGAATTAGCATGATCTTAGCATGATTCTAGCATGAATTAGCATGTTATTAGCATGATTCTAGCATGAATTAGCATGATCTTAGCATGATTCTAGCATGAATTAGCATGTTACTAGCATGATTCTAGCATGAATTAGCATGATACTAGCATGATTCTAGCATGAATTAGCATGTTACTAGCATGATTCTAGCATGAATTAGCATGTTACTAGCATGATTCTAGCATGAATTAGCATAATACTAGCACGATTCTAGCATGAATTAGCATGATTCTAGCATGAATTAACATGTTACTAGCATGATTCTAGCATGAATTAGCATGATCTTAGCATGATTCTAGCATGAATTAGCATGTTACTAGCATGACTCTAGCATGAATTAGCATGTTACTAGCATGATTCTAGCATGAATTAGCACGTTACTAGCATGATTCTAGCATGAATTAGCATGATCTTAGCATGAATTAGCATGTTACTAGCAAGATTCTAGCATGAATTAGCA
>CAIGQQ010031496.1:5318739-5334673 GCA_903798035.1 Danio albolineatus
ACAATTAATACAAATGTTTAATATCACAGTATTTCCTCTTGATTTTTCGTTTTGCTATGATACTTTTTTATTGCCTTCATTTGTATTTTTTAATATATTGATAGCAAACAAACAAACAAGCAAACATTCATTCATTCATTTTCTTTTCGGTTTAGTCCCTTTATTAATCTGGGGTCACCACAGCGCAATGAACCGTCAACTTATCCAGCATATGTTAAATAAATAAATGCTGTAATATTGTTTATAATCACAGTAACGTTTCAAATAAATGAATGTAGCTTTACAATATACTGTGCAGATTTCCATAATAGAAGCAAAATCAAATAAAGAAATTATTTAAAATGTATTTAATCAGTTTTAATATTACTTAAAAATTTTGTCCATGTTGTTGTCAAAAAAAAATTATAGATTTATTAAAGAATTATTATACTTATTTTCTGTACAGCACTTTGGCTCACTACTGTGTGTTTAAAGTGCTCCATAAATAACGTTTGACTTTGACTTATGATTTCATTTATTTCTATTAATCGTAATGTATTCAACATTGTTTTTCTAAATATGTTGTGTTAATTTAAAAGGTGCTAAATTTAAAAAAAAATATTATTTTTTATTCAATTTTAATACATTTAATACAAATGTTTAATATCCACAGTATTTCCTCTTGATTTTTCATTTTGCTATGATACTTTTTTTATTGCCTTTATTTGTATTTTTTATATATATTGATAGCAAACAAACAAACAAGCAAACATTCATTCATTCATTTTCTTTTCGGCTTAGTCCCTTTATTAATCTGGGGTCACCACAGAGGAATGAACCGCCAACTTACCCAGCATGTGTTAAATAAATAAATGCTGTAATACTGTTTATAATTACAGTAACGTTTCAAATAAATGGATTAAGTTTTACAATATACTGTGCAGATTTCTATGTTAGAAGCAAAAACAAATAAAGAAATTATTTAAAATGTATTTAATCAGTAAATGATGTTTTAATATTACCTAAAAATTTTGTCCATGTTGTTGTCAAAAAAATATTATAGAATTATTAAAGAATTATTATACTTATTTCCTGCACAGCACTTTGGCTCACTTCTGTGTTTTTAAAGTGCTCCATAAATAACGTTTGACTTTGAGTTATGATTTCGTTTATTTCTAATAATCGTAATGTATTCGAGGCTGTTTTTCTAAATATGTTGTGTTAATTTAAAAGGTGCTAAATTTAAAAAAAAATATTATTTTTTATTCAATTTTAATACATTTAATACAAATGTTTAATATCCACAGTATTTCATCTTGATTTTTCATTTTGCTATGATACTTTTTTTATTGCCTTTATTTGTATTTTTTATATATATTGATAGCAAACAAACAAACAAGCAAACATTCATTCATTCATTTTCTTTTCGGCTTAGTCCCTTTATTAATCTGGGGTCACCACAGCGGAATGAACCGCCAACTTATCCAGCATATGTTAAATAAATAAATGCTGTAATATTGTTTATAATCACAGTAACGTTTCAAATAAATGAATGTAGTTTTACAATATACTGTGCAGATTTCCATGTTAGAAGCAAAATTATTAATTTATTCATTCATTTTCTTTTCGGCTTAGTCCCTATATTAATCCGGGGTCGCCACAGCAGAATGAACCGCCAAAAGCAAAATCAAATAAATTATTTCAAATGTCTTTATACAGTTAATGAGGTTTTAATATTGCTTCCGATTTTTGTCAAAAAATGTATGCATATATGTAGAATTTACGTAATATATACAGCTAATAATATAATTTAATAATGTATTTTTATAGCCGCATTTCAATAACTTATTTTAATATATAATTTAAATCCATTAAATTAAGACTTAATTCTGCACACATAACTCGGTATTTAAACATCCCTTTATATAAAGTAATATATTTAAGTGCTGGACAATACGAGAAGCTTCTATGAGCACGTTTGTTATCGTCTGACATGACTGCGTACGCGCACTACGTCATCAAATCCTGCGTTGTTGCAGAGTCACTCTGAGTGGTTCAGTGTAAACCATAGACTGTAAACAAGAGACTGGCGAGTGGAAAATTGACAATATTGGGCGTGATTCGATTATTGCTAGTGTCGTGAACAGTTAATTTATTGCTGTAGTGTCTAGGTTAAGTTATGCCCGTCGACAGCCTGTCGTCGGGCGGGTTAAAGCGAGTTTTCTTACAAATATCGTTTCTACACGCTGGCTGGCTAACGTTAGCCTGTTAGCTCACAGATCCTCATAACAGCAGCATCAAACTCCTGTATGTCAGGGGTTTATACGGATTCGGGTCATTTGACCGTGAGTATATTTCTCTAATAATCAATATTTGTCTATATATTTGAATATAGGTGAAGTGTACGCTCAATGTAAACCGCGCAATCTGTCTGTAAACAATGCTAAGCTAAGCTTCATTTTATTCGAGCTGTTTTATACCTTCAAACACAACCTGTCAACTACTGCAGTGTAATTTCAAAATATATGCATACTATTGAAAATGTGTTTTTGCCTTTATTTTAACAAAATAAAACAACAGAACAATAACCACAGTTTACAACCAACACATTTCTCAGCATCACATCACATAATGCAGATCAGAAAAGAAGACATGAAAATACACCAAGTAATAATAATAATAGAAGAATACATAAACTAACCAAGGTTTATGGTGATTTAAGGTTTTGCAAAAATGTACCTGAGATCCTGGGACCTACATATTCAAGGAAAGAAGTCCAGATTTGATAAAATGTATCACTTTTTCCCCTTGACCAGTCGGCAAAATATTCCAATGACATAAGATCAAATATTACCTTATGCCATTCTGATACTGTCGGTGGTTTATCAGATATCCATTTGAGAAGTATACACTCACATAGGTAAGAAAGTTAAACAACTTCCTGTTTCTTGCACTCTTCAAATTATTATCAGAAAGACCAAACAAAAAATTAAGAGAGTTGAAGTCACACCTTGTATTAATTATAAGACTTAATCTCTTACAAATCTGTACCCAATAGCCTTTGATATGTATACAATTCCAAATACAATGTACAAAATGTACTTTAACTTTGCACTTTAAACAGAATGGAGAATAATTTGAATTAAACTTATGTCTACGTGGTGGGGTAATTTGGAGACGATGTAAAAGTTTGAACTGTTGTTCTTTAGTTCTATTACAGATTAATAAATTGCCAGCATACTGCCAAATGTGTGTCCAAGTATCTACATCAATTGAACAATATTGAAAATGTGAATGTTATATTTTAAGTTTGGAGTTAATGTTTTGCTAAAAGAGACTCGATTGTTTCTAACATCTATTGGTGAAGTCTGGAGCAAAGTTTCAATCACTTATTTCCCTTAATACAGTGGATTTTTTCTAGATGTTTGGAGCTAACAATAATGGATAAACTTAAACTGTGTTATATATGGTCTTTAAAGTTATTTATCTCTGAATACAATTAGTGTTTCTCATTGCTGCTCACCTGTTTATTCTCTATGGTTTTGGTTTCAGTTTTAAGGCTGTGGGACATCATGGCTGCTGTGGAGACAGTAGAAAAGGAGTGTGAAGAGGAGACTCTACAAACCGCTTTTAAGAAACTGCGTGTGGACGCTGAAAGGTTTGCTGTCTTTTGATTTAGTTTGAGCTCCAGTTTGATAAGTGAATAGAAAGCCTGTAGCAGAGAGAGTGTTTGTACTGTTCGCATAATTTCATGTGTTTCTTTTCAGTTCCACAACCGCAGTGCGCGTGTCTGAGTCTTTGGCTTCCAGATTGGTTGCTCGAGGTAGTCCAGAAGGAGCCAAATGCAAAATCACCTCCTCAAAAGAGAACTGGCTTGGGTAAGAAGTGCTTTAAGATGATCTAGTTGAAGAAATAGTTCACCTAGGAATGAATAGGTGCTCAACGGATGTTGATTGTTAACTTTTTCTTCAGTTGACCACTGATTGAGGTCTTTTGAAGTTAAAAGACGGGCCTGTACAAGAAACTTAATGTTATTTACAGCATGATTACCTGTAATTCACAACCGCAAGTAAATGGTCTTAAGTGGTTCCACTACAGTCTGGAAACCAGTCAAAAATGTTTAAATCTCACACAACAGTAAATGCACTTTATAAATTGCATGTGTTTAAATCGCGATTTAAAAAAAAAAAAAGCGATTAATTGCACAGCCCTATTTTGCAGAGAGTTTGTGTTTGACCAATCGTAGCACCTAAAATTCTCTAAATTAAATAAAAAAAATGTAAAGAAATATTACTGAGCACTGTAGTTGTTACAATACACACTGGATTGATTTTAATAACCCTAATTGTTATGGTTTTCGGTTTGATTCTGTTTACAATGTATAAAAAAATCCCCTGCAATATTTAAATACCATTTAGAAATACCATACATCAACATAAAATACTTGTAAACTCCCATTTACAGTATTAAAAGAAAGTAATTGAGTATTAATTTAAAACTAAAGTCTTAAATGAAAACTTTAAATCTTTTGTTGTTGATTAATGATAATCATCTTGTCTGCTGTCATTTATAATACTCTTTTACAAATGTATACTTTCTCTTTAGACTTTATCAGATGATAAATATGGTTATTTTGATGTTATATTTGTGATGTTTCCCCATATAAATTTCAGCGCAAGAACATGTTGAATAAAAAAAAAAGAAGAAGCATTCGTGAGCAGAGAAAAAGAAACTTGTGCGAATAAAGCAGCGTTTCCATCCAATGAGTCAAAGTGGACAAAATCGTCATTCCTGATTAACTTGCACCAAATATCAACAGTAAAAAACGTAATTTGCCGCAGTAGGAGAAGCTGTGTCAATCTTCTCTTCATTTAATAAAAGACTTGTGCCTCAGAAGGCAATCCTGACATGCAGTAAACACGCGGTGGCGTTTGAAGGTTTCAGACGCGGAGCACAGATGCTCTTGATTCTGGAGGTCATTAATAATATAATAACACAGCTATTTAAACGGTAAGGCGCTTTAGAATGACCAAAACAACATTTCAGATGTTTTACGATGTGCTCAGCCTGTTGGTTTGTCCATTTACACACATTTTTATCATCACATGATCTCTTATAACGAAATCACATGACTTTTTTTTACTGCACATACTGGAATTTATGCGGGAAAAGTGTTTTCATTGCAGTTTATGTGCATCTTATCGAATAAAAAGTTTATCCTGCTCAGCTACGCGCATACATTGTTTATGCGCATTTTCAAAATTTATGCACATCATGGCGTTTCCATCAACCGGTTTATGCGCATATCCAAAATGCGAATAAAAAATAGGTGGATGGAAACGTACCTACTGTTGACAGATGCTGAGTATTAAATGACCCTGGTCAGATTGGAGGACATCTCTGCTCTATAAACAGAAATGACACAAAGCAGAACTAATGCTTTCGACTGAATTATTTGTTTTACTTTAGATGCACTAGAAAGTCGTCTAGAGCCGTTGTGAGAAACCAGCGACGGCGGCGATCAAAATCTCCCATCCTTCAGCCACCGAAGTTCACCTACTGCAGCAAAATGTCTCCCCCTCCTGGACCCCTCAAACACAAGACCCCTCCAGAGCCGGACGACACCAGCGCCGTCAAGAAAGACGTCCCGTTCTCCACCTCATGCTCCACTGCGTTCGGCGTGGTTGGTTACGAAACCCACCTCCCTTCTCCATTGGGTCAGGAATCACCCCTCAATCCCAAAACGCCCTCAGATGACGAGAACGCTCCGGAAAACAGACCTGCTTTAGGATGTGGCCCGGGAACGCAGGAGACGGGAGAAGGCAACACTGACTTTCAAACTCTGTCCAAGCTACAGGAAGGCGGTCAGTGCCCGTGTGGCCAGCGGGAGTGCCAGTGTCCCGGCTGGCAGGGGGTTGAGGTTTACTCTTTCACCGGGCTTCGAGATGTGATCTCCGAATGTGAGCAAAAGCTGCCCGTCCCGCAGGATAACAACAGCAGAACTTCCAGCGGGAGTAATAATGGAGCGTCAAGTTCCCCTCGCTCCTGCTCCGAACAGGCCCGCGCCTACGTGGATGACATCACAATAGAGGACCTTTCAGGATACATGGAATATTACCTTTACATACCCAAGAAGATGTCGCACATGGCTGAAATGATGTACACCTGAGAGTTAATGAAGCAGATTGAAGAAGTATAAATGAAAAATAGCAAAAAAATAAATAAAATTAAACCCAATTGATTGATTTATTTAAATAAATAAAAGCTAGTAATGAAGATGTTATCTAAAAGCAATTCTACGTTATTGTTGTATTGAGGATTTGTTATGATGTTTGTTCTTTCTTCAGAGCATCCAGGCAACATGAGCTGGTGATGAATCATGGGAGCATGACTCATTGTGTGATTTAATTATTATTATTATTATTTTTTGTTTGATTTCGTGGTAACCGTTATGTTTTGGTTTACATTCTTCAAGTTGCCAAAGGTCTTACGCAGAAGACTGACTGCAGGTTTGAGTTCACAGATATATGCAAAACTCACATGATGCCAAGTAATAAATCTGTTCATGTTCAAATCGTGACCAAGGATGTGATGTTATCCTAATTCTCAATAAATCAGCTTTTTTGGGAGGGATCTTTGTGAAGTTTGTGGTATCAGGAGTCTTGATTTCCAATTTGGTGTTGTTTTAATGACTTTAGAAACTGGAATATTTTTAGTTCTGTTGGATAATAATATAAAATTACATTCATGTTCATATTTTCTCTGAAAACTTGTTTGCCACTTAAATTTCAGTCAAAATTTGTTTTATACACATCTCTTTTTTTTTCCCACGTGAGTATAACTATAATATACACTCACTGGCCACTTTATTAGGTACACCCGTCCAACTGCTCGTTCCCGCTAATTTCTAATCAGCCAATCACATGGCAGAAACTCGATGCATTTAAGGCATGTAGTCATGGTCAAGACAATCTGCTGCAGTTCAAGCATCAGAAGGGGGAGGAAAAGTGATTTAAGTCTGTGTTTCTCAACCACATTCCTGAGGGATCACCAGCTCGGCACACATTTCCATGTCTCTTTAACCAAACACACCTAATTCAGATCATCAGCTCATTAGTAGAGACTGAAAAATCTGCAATGGGTGTGACAGACAAAGGAGACAACCAAAACAAGCAGTGTTGGTGGTTTTCCAGTAACGTGGTTGAGAAACATTGCTTTTAAGTGACTTTGAAGGTGGCAATGCGTTCACTGTACTCAAATGGCCACCTCAGTCACCAGATCCTCAACCCAATAGATCTGTCATTGGCATCATGGATGTGCAGCTGACATATCTGCAGCAACTGTGTGTTGCCATCATGTCAATATGGACCAGAACCTCAGAGGAATAATATTTACAATACCTCGTTGAATCAATGCAACGAAGGATTAAGGCAGAAAAAAGACAAAAGAGGGTTCAACTCAGTACTAGTAAGGTGTACCTAATAAAGTGGCCAGTGACTACATTTATAAAGATTCAAATTATAAAATTGCAATATTTGTTATTCAAATATCATGCATTTTATTATGTTATTATTAATATGGTAACACTTTCCTCATATTAAAGAAATATATTTAATTCTAATATATTTACTTGCATAAATAAATAAGAGCATAACATATTTAGAGAAGATTTATTCATCTTCGTAAATGTTGGGGAATGAAAATAAAGCTGTTATGTTAACTCATAGTGCATTACTTAATGTTAACAAGCACAACTTTTAATAATGCATTAGTAAATGTTGAACTAAGATTAATAAGTACTGTACATTTATTGTTCATTATTATTAGTTCATGTTAATAAATCAACATTAATGAGACCTTATTGTAAAGTTTGTCCATAATTATATCTTTACCAATGGGTGAAATACTAGCATTTAACGTAATTAAAATAAGTATAAATGAGTTATAAAAACTAAATTCATTTAATCAAGGATGTATTATAATGTAAATGTAGTTTTATACCGCCATGTGTTAATAATGCTGGTAACATGATTTCTGTTTAAGCTCAATAAATACAGCTGTTGCATGGATACGAGATTACTCCTTAAAACAGCAGACTTGTTCTGTGTCACAATTAAACTGGAATGAAACAGGACCTGACACTCTACTGTTGCACAAGAAATTGCATTGTTGTGTAATCCTCCAAAAAATGACGTAATTTTCTGAGGTAATTTTCACGGTGTTCCGGTAACGGTCACTAGGGGGAGACGCTGCACCATTCATTCGCTTTCCCTCCACATTCTGGCGTCCTACTGATGATTTACACTGGTAAGTGTATAAATATATTTATTTAAAACTTGTTTTGTTCAGTTGTTGTATTGTATAATTAATAAGTCACTAGAGCCCACACAGTATTTGCATATAAAAGCATTTTAGTGTAAATCAGACTGTTAATCAGTTTGGTTTCTAATGCTCGTTTTGTTAGCCTAACGTTAGCCTGTTTGACTGAAAAATACATTTAAATAATTTTAATAGAGATCTCACATAAATACAAGAAATTTGTCAGCGACCCAAAGACCCCACAAGCCACAGCATCTGCTGAACATTGCATGTACCAATTGAGTTTTCTTATTTTTAGACTGTAGGGTTGGAGTCTTGATCTTGTGGTCATAAATGTGTGTTTTCGTCAAGGCCTGGACTCGAAACACTAACTTAGATGCATAAAAAATGGAAATCTTGATCTCGATCTGTTGCTGTGGCTGTATAACCGTGTTTCTAAAATGGTCTACAACGAAAACTGATCTTAAGAAACGTCTGTCATGTTTTTAATAAATATACTACATAATTCATAAAGCATAGGTGTATGTAAACAGTAGCAAACATAACATTTTAGTATAGTATGTTGTAATGTTTTAGTAATGAGTTCCAGTAGCAATTATGATCGATAACTACTGTTTCTGTAGTTTTTATAAGTGATCAAAGTTAATTGATCAAACTTTTTATGTGGTAAGTTTTGTTAAAAATGACCATCATATGTGGGGGGAAAAGAGCAAAAACAGACTTGGATCGAATGTTAAAATAAGTCAAGACTATTTAAACTAATTTCTATCACTAAAACTAGAAAAAATAGCCAATTACCAAGTTAAAAAAACAATATGTAAGCTTAATGTGCTACTTGCTAGTTATATGTTAGATATGTTTAAGTGCATCCTATCAAAATGCTTTAGCTCGCTAAAATGTGGCGGCATTGCTCAAAAAAACGAAAACTGCTTGCTAGAAACTTGCTAAAACAGTTGAAAACATTCTAGGAATATGTTAAACATGTTAGAAACATGAGAAAACACAAAATCAGTGAGCTATCATGCTGCCAGTGTGATAAAACATTTGAGTATCGGGCTATTAACATTAAAATTGACTAGCTGGATTCTAAAACATGCTAATGAAAACATACTAGCAATTCTAGTTACATGATAGATATGTATAAAAACATGCAAGCGAAATGCTATTAGCATGCTAAAACATGAGGGTGTTGCTAAAAAAAACTGCTTAGTAGCAACTTGCGAAAACATTTGAAGACATTGTAGAAAATGTTAAACATGTTAGAAACATGCAAGCAAAACACGAAATCAGCGTGCTACCAAAGAGATAAAACATTTGCGTATCAGGCTAGTCAACATTAAAATTAACTAGCTGAATTACAAAACATGCAAACGATATGCTAGCAGCTTGCTCAATCAGGTTAGGAATGGGTTAACACATTAAACATGTTAAAAGCTGTATGAATGAAAACAAATTTGCTAAAACAAAAACATACTAGCAATTCTAGTAACATGTTATATATGTATAAAACATGCTAGCGAAATCGAATTAGCATTCTAAAACATGACGTTATTACACAAAAAATTAAAACTGCTTGCAAGCAACTTGATAAAACATTTTTAAAAATTCTAGAAAATGTTAAACATGTTAGAAACATGAACATGAAATCAGTGTGCCACCAAAGTGATAAAACATTAGAGTATGAGGCTAGTCAACATTAAAATTGACTAGCTGGATTCTAAAACATGCAAACGACACGTTAGCAGCTTGTTCAAACATGTTAGAAATGGTTCAAAACATTGAACATGTTAAAAGATGTAAGAATGAAAACCATGTGCTAAAACACAAACATACTAGCAATGGTAGTTGCATGATAGATATATATATATAAAACCACGTTAGCAAAATGCTATTAGCATGCTAAAACATGATGGTATTGCTCAAGAAATGAAAACTGCTTACTATCAACTTGCTAAAATATTTTTAAAACAGAAAATGTTAAACATGCTAGCAAAACATGATAAGACATGAAGTCAGTGTACAATAATGAGATAAAACATTTGAATATCAGGCTCTATTAACATTAAAATTGACACGCTGGATTCTAAAACATTCAAACGACATGTTAGCAGCTTGCTCAAACATGTTAAGAATGGTTTAAAACATTGAACATGTTAAAAGATGTAAGAATGAAAATCAATGTGTTGAAACAAACATACTAGCAATGCTAGTTACATGTTAGATATGTACAAAAACATGCTAGCTAAATGCTATTAGCATGCTAAAACATGACGGTATTGCTCAAAAAATAATCACTTCTTGCAAGCAACTTGTTAAAACATTTTTTTTATTCTAGAAAATGTTACACATGTTAGCAAAATGTTAGCAGCTTGCTCAATCATGTAATTGTTTAAAACATTAAACATGATAAAAGCTGTAAGAAAGAAAACACAAACATGCCAGCTTTTTTTTAATCGGTCTAGCAACATGTTAAAAGACATGGTTAATACACTTTTACTTTAATAAAACCGTGGGTCATCTTTGTAAGTAGCCTAGCTCAGTATGTATATGTAAAAAGATGGCTGAAATGTGTTAATATTGGCAGCATATTAAATAGTAAAGTTCTAAAACATTTGTAGCAATGTTAATCTGTTAAATAGGATAAAAATCTTAACTGCTGGGCCTCAAATTTGGATTTAATGTAATATTTAAGCATCAACAATTAAAAATTAGTGGATGTTTATATTGGTTATAGAGTCTCCACCTCAGATTCATGTGATTTTTCTCTTAGATGTCAGTGTCACGCCAACAGACAGACTGTAAATGAGGGAGAACATCAGTGGTCACCTATTTCATAACAGTCCCTGTGTTTACATATGGGCCAGTCAGATGACTTAGTTCCTGTCCAAGGGCGAGCAAGTTCCCAAAAGGACATTCCAGTAAAACATACGTCACAGAGCATGCACATTATCTCTGGAAATTACCCCATCTGTTTAAATGTCACGGCGTAAGTCATCTCGCGCTCATCTGTAACATCTGCATTGTGCGCAAACATGAATCTAAATCTAATTCAACAATCCACCCAGTCCTTTCTGCTTTACCAATCTCAGTTCGGTCTCTTTGCCGCTGAGAGAATGACTTGTAGGGTTGTATGGATTTTTACAAAAGGGGACCTGCATCAAAGCATACCCAAGAAAAGCTATGGAAACACACAAAAGAGTCTGTTGGATGTTGCCAGTCAACAAAAGCTGCCCAGCTAACCAGTTTGCCTAATAATCAAGCCTTTTGTCAAGCAGATTGAACAAAACACAGGGAATTCAGCTGGGAGAGCATGCAGTCTGAACATGTGCTTTTATTGTGCTGCTTGTTGTTTTGTTTGGCTCAAGTTGATCACGCTCCTTCACAGCTCATCTACTTTGTCTTAGATGTTTCTTTAGACGAAATAACAATAGACACTAATGAAGCGCTGGCCGTAGAGCTGGAAAATGAATGTGGATAGCAGGGCAGGTGATTTGGGACATACGGTTCATCTAATTTAATTGCATTGCTTTTGGTGAATTACTGCACAGTTTGAGATTGTTTGAGGTTTTGGAACTTTAAAGGAGACTAATTATTTTCATTGTGTTTATTTGTAGTTAGTTAGTTAGTTAGTTAACATTATGTGACCCCGTAGGGAAATTTCATTTGCAGCATACACTCACAGAGACTTCTGGGATTTCACATTTGGCATATACAGGGAGTGCAGAATTATTAGGAAAGTTGTATTTTTGAGGACTAGTTTTATTATTTAACAACAACCATGTTCTCAATGAACCCAAAAAACTCATTAATATCAAAGCTGAATATTTTTGGAAGTAGTTTTTAGTTTGAGCTATTTTAGGAGGATATCTGTGTGTGCAGGTGACTATTACTGTGCATAATTATTAGGCAACTTAAAAAACAAATATATACCCATTTCAATTATTTATTTTCACCAGGGAAACCAATATAACATCTCAACGTTCACAAAAATACATATCTGACATTCCAAAACAAATCAGTGACCAATATAGCCACTTTTCTTTGCAAGGACACTCAAAAGTCTGCCATCCATGGATTCTGGCATCCATTGATCTGTTCACCATCAACATTGCGTGCAGCAGCAACCACAGCCTCCCAGACACTGTTCAGAGAGGTGTACTGTTTTCCCTCCTTGTAAATCTCACATTTGATGATAGACCACAGATTCTCTATGGGGTTCAGATCAGGTGAACAAGGAGGCCATGTCATTAGTTTTTCTTCTTTTAGACCCTTTCTGCCAGCCATGCTGTGGAGTACTTGGACGCTATGGTGGAGCATTGTCCTGCATGAAAATCATGTTTTTCTTGTAGGATGCACACTTCTTCCTGTACCACTGCTTGAAGAAGGTGTCTTCCAGAAACTGGCAGTAGGACTGGGAGTTGAGCTTGACTCCATCCTCAAACCGAAAAGGCCCCACAAGCTCATCTTTGATGATACCAGCCCAAACCAGTACTCCACCTCCACCTTGCTGGCGCCTGAGTCGGACTGGAGCTCTCTGCCCTTTACCGATCCAGCCACGGGCCCATCCATCTGGCCCATCAAGACTCACTCTCATTTCATCAGTCCATAAAACCTTAGAAAAATCAGTCTTGAGATATTTCTTGACCCAGTCTTGACGTTTCAGCTTGTGTGTTGTTCAGTGGTGGTGGTTTTTCAGCCTTTCTTACCTTGGCCATGTCTCTGAGTATTGCACACCTTGTGCTTTTGGGCACTCCAGTGATGTTGCAGCTCTGAAATATGGCAAAACTGGTGGCAAGTGGCATCTTGGCAGCTGCACGCTTGACTTTTCTCAGCTCATGGGCAGTTATTTTGCGCCTTGGTTTTTCCACACGCTTCTTGCGACCCTGTTGACTATTTTGAATGAACCGCTTGATTGTTCGATGATCACGCTTCAGAAGCTTGGCAATTTTAAGAGTGCTGCATCCCTCTGCGAGATATCTCACTATTTTTTTCGACTTTTCGGAGCCTGTCAAGTCCTTCTTTTGACCCATTTTGCCAAAGGAAAGGAAGTTGCCTAATAATTCTGCACACCTGATATAGGGTGTTGATGTCATTACACCACACCCCTTCTCATTACAGAGATGCACATCACCTAATACGCTTCATTGGTAGTAGGCTTTCGAGCCTATACAGCTTGGAGTAAGACAACATGCATAAAGAGGATGATGTGGTCAAAATACTCATTTGTCTAATAATTCTGCACTCCCTGTATAAACATAAATAAATCATTTAAGAACACGGAGCACCTATTTTAAATAAATATCCAATCTTCTAGCCATCATCTGGGGGAGGAGGAATTTAAAAACTTAATTGCTTGGGGTATAAATGATAATTTTTTCCTATTTCTTACACACCTGGGAACACATTATCGACGACCTGAGGGTAACAATTGGAAGGTGTTTCATAAAGGATGTCTTTCATCATTGACAATCATGATAGCCTTATTTAGTACTCTTTCTTTGTATATACTATCAATACTCTCTAGTTTTATTCCCAACAACTTACTGGCTGTTGTTACCACCTTCCCCAGTGACCTCTTCTGGGCCTCAGAAGCATTTCCATACCAGCAGATTACACAAAATGTCGCAATACTTTCAATAAAAGCACTATAAAACATGATCAGCAAAGAGTTGTCAACATTAAAAGACAATCATTTCTTTAAGAAGTACATTCTCTGTTGGAGCTTTTTCCTCACACAATCAGTCCACACATCCCACTTCACTTCATTGTCCAACATCACACCCAAATATTTATAATTTGTTACTGACTGGATTTGCTCCTCATTAATTAATGTGGGATGAGTTTTGCTGTGTGTTCTCTCTCTAAAACCAATAACCATCTCCTTAGTTTTGCTAGTGTTTAGGAGAAGGTTTGAATTTTCACACCAGTCTAAAAAGAAGTCAAGAACAGGGCCGTGCTCTTCCTCCTCTTCATTTAAAAGGCTCACTAAAGCTGTATCATCTGCGTACTTTACAATATATCTATTTTTAAATGAACTTATTGTAGTCATATTCTCAGGAAAAGTGTCTAAAAACAAGAGGTGTTTTACAAAAATTATTAACTCTCCTATGAAATTGTAATTATTTAAAAAAATATTTCCATTGCTGTTCACTCCAAAAAAATAAAAATCACTTTTGTAGCTTGTTCAAATTGCTTATTTAAAGGTCTGCCACAATGCTAACCTGTTAGCATAAATCTCTGAAACATGCTGCATCCCAATTCGCATACTATCTGTCCTAGATTGTATGTAAAAATAGAATTAGTATGCCTCAGATCGTATTATGTTGAAAAGAGTATGCTAAAAATTCCCGGATGGTTTACTATTTTCGGTCAAAATGTTAAGTGTAGAAGCGTCCATACTCTAACCGCTGATATTGCCCACAGTGCATTGAGCGTCGGACGTGAATTCAATTAGAACTACAAAACCGGATGAAAAGTGTAAACAAACTACAAACTTGATGGACACGCAAGACCAACCGTCAAGTAGAGAGGCTTCGGTAAAGATGTTTGTATGACTGTTAGGTAATATCTATCTTTTTTTTATTTTTTTTAATTTTTTTACAGTTTAAAATGGCATCTTTGGATATCTTTTCTGCTGGAGCTACTGTTGTCCTAAAAAACAAACAAAAAAAGGAAATAAAAAATCTTACACATGCCTTAGAAACGGTATAGCAGACAATTTTGACGGTTTTAAAACCTTGACTTTTCCAAACCACGGTATACCTTGAAAATGCTTATCGTCCCATGCCTAAAAAGTACTATTGGACTGTGAAGAGACTTTCAACCAGCACAACAAAAATGTTTCTGAAGACAACCACCTACTGCACTTTTAAAATTGAAACAACACAATTCTTTGGTGTTTTATGGGGACAACTTAATTGTTTTATGTTCAATACATGTAAATTTGTAACAACGATTAAGTTAACTTAATCAATTTGTGTTGGGACAACCTGAAGTAGTTGTCTTAAACCCAGTATTTTTTACAGCAATATACTATCTTATTATATACTGTATTTCTTCTGGAGAACTCTTATATCATTTAGTTTATGTACAATCAGAATTATTAGCCCCCTTTGATTTTTGATTTTTTTTTTTCGTTTTTAAATAGCAAGGACATTTTGCACAGTATGTCTGATAATATTTTTTCCTCCAGAGATTGTCTTATTTGTTTTATTTCGGCTAGAATAAAAGCAGTTTTTTATTTTTTAAAGACGATTTTAAGGTCAAAATTATTAGCTCCTTTGAGCTATTTTTTTCGATTGTATACAGAAAAAAACATCGTTATACAATAACTTGCCTAATTACCCTATCCTGCCTAGTTAACCTAATTAACCTAGTTAACCTTGTATAGAAGAGTCTTGAAAAATATCTAGTAAAATAATATTTACTCTCATCATGGCAAAGATAAAAAAAATCAGTTTTTAGAAATGAGTTATTAAAACTATTATGTTCAAAAATGTGTTGAAGAAAATCTCTCCATTTATCAGAAATTGGGCAGAGAAATAAACAGAGGAGCTAATAATTTAGGGGGCTAATAATTCTAACTTCAACTGTATATATATATATATATATATATATATATATATATATATATATA
>CAIGQQ010031496.1:5335073-5352257 GCA_903798035.1 Danio albolineatus
ATTTTTTATATATCTAAATATAAACCAACATTTTATCAAGTATATGCATGTGTGTATTTATATATTCATAATAAAATATACACAGTACACACACAAATATTATGTTAAACTTTTATTTTGGATATGATTAATCACGATTAACTTTTGGACAGCCCTAATATATATATATGTATGTATATACATGTATATATATGTATATACGTTGTACCATTATGTACCAACCCATATTTATTACAATAACTTGCCTAAATAACTAAGCCTTTAAATGTCACTTTAAGCTGAACACTAGTATCTTGAAAAACATCTAGTCAAATATTATTTACTGTCAAAGATAAAAGAAATCAGTTATTAGAAATGAGTTACTAAAACTATTATGTTTAGAAATGTGTTGAAAAAATCAACAGCAATTGTGGGAAAAATATACAGAAGGGCTTTAACTGTATAAAGTTAGATTGTAACTCCATCACCGAGCAGGCTGTATAGGGTTAAACATGCTGCTGTCAGTCAAGAGCGTTCCTGTGCTGGTTTTGTTCAGGCTTGTCTCCTCACCTGCGCCCCCCTCACCCCTCACTCCTCCTGGCTTTGCTTCCTTTGTACGCAGGAATGTTTGTACTTGAATCCTGGTGCATTCAGTCAGATACTCAGGAGAGGAACGCCATTGTTCTGTGCTGGTGGGGTTGCGTCCCCCTCGGGAGAGGCTTTTTTTTCTTCTTCTTCTGTGTAATATTAGATGCTATTTTTTAAGGGTGGCTGTGTGGATTGTATGATGAAGATGAGGTTTTAGCCAATGATGGTTGTTAGTTGACCGATTCACTTACAAATATGACAATAATAGGGGTGTAATGATACAACAAGTTTGTGGTTTGGTTTACGGACTTAGTTTCAAAGTTTTTCAGTGCAGGAAGAAAAGCTGCTTCTCTTTTTCTTTCTTATCAAACTCAATGTGTACTGAACAAATTGTGGCTTTGTCTTTAAATAAAATGAATTTTGGGGTGACACAGTGGCTCAGTGGTCACCTCACAGCAAGAATGTCGCTGGTTCGAGTCCCGGGTCAGGTGGCATTTCTGTGTGGAGTTTGCATGTTCTTCTTTTGCTGGCGTGGTCCCAAACACATGCACTACAGGTGAATTGGATGAATTGGAGTGTGTGTAGGAATGAGTGTGTATGGGTGTTTTTTCTAATACTGGGTTGCAGCTGGAAGGGCATCCGCTGAGTAAAACATATGCCGGATTAGTTGGCGGTTCATTCCGCTGTGGAAAAATCAATGAATAAATGAATAATTGCAATTTTTCAAGGGTTAGTTCACCAATAAAGGAAAATTCTGTCATCTTTTATTTCACTTGTTCCAAACCTGTTTGAGTTTTTTTCTTCTTTTAAACGCGAACGAAGATATACTGAAGAATTTTGGAAAAAAGCAGCTATTGAGTTTCATAATAGTATTTTTTGTTAAGACTATAGATGTCAGTTGCCCCTTTCGCACATACATCTGCCTTTCGATGTCTCTGGGAGAAAGCAGCTGCATTAATGCTAAAGCGTTAAATAAATGTGAAGCCATCAACAAAGGCCCGACCACTTCCATGTTCACAAATACAAGCGCAGCCATTTAGAGCTCGGGAACATTTTTAGTGGGTCGCGGAGTGCGTGGTCAAAAAAAAAATATATAATAATTTATTTTGCTTATACCAGACTTTTATTTTGAAATGCGCGCTCGACAACAGTTCAGTTTAGTTAGGTAACTGAACATTTCTCTACCCTAACCGCTGTTTACATTATTTATCGTTTTTACTTTGTAATATTTCTAGAATTTGATACATTTTGTTAAATGCAACAATAAAATATTGGGTCGTGGCTTGATGACCATGTAAAAATGTTGGTCCCGTGGCCAAACCAGTTGAGAACCACTGTTTTAAGTAATGTGTCAAAAGTAATTTCTAAAAATGTTAAGGAAAATGTGCAGGTATTTTATAGCAAACAAAACCTGGCTGACTTAAAAATGACAGCAAAACATCACAAAACAGACATTTTCTTTTAGCCTCATAATTTAATGTTGCCGTCATGTTGTCGTCTCTTCACTGTGTTGGTTTTTACCAGGTTACGGAAAAAAAAATATTTATGACTTCACAGAGAAGGTAGCATTCAAATACTTGAAAGCACAAACTATTTCTTGATTTTAAGACTATGTATGCAATTGACAAATGGTTGCAGGCAAATTAAATTTAGTGACAAGGCAGCACTGTCCTGATCGGGCCAGTAACGATTCTGTCTACTGTCACGAGCATCTCTCACACTGTCCCCGGGCCATCGGGCATTCCTTGTCATTGAGCCCTGCACTGTAAAAAAAGTATTGCAACTTAAATTTTTTGTTAAATCAAATTGATTTGTGTAGTCATCTTAACTTGTATCAATTAAAAAGACTAAATATATTAAAGTCATTTGCTGAAACCTGATTAACTTAAAACAATAAGCTAAAGTAACACCAAAACATTTGTTGTAATGACTTATTGTCCTATCATTTTTACAGTGAAAAAAGTACAAGAGTATAGTGTTAAATAAAATGCAAGAAAACAGTTAAACAATTGCCTGTTTTACGCTTACAATTGGATAGTGCAATGTCTCCCAACCCTGTTCCTGGAGGCACACCAACAGTACATATTTTGGATGTCTCTCTTATCTGACCCATTATTTTCAGGTTTTGGAGTCTCCTCAAATGTTCTGATGAGTTGTTTGATTAGTCAGAATGAATCACTTGAATAAGAACATTAGAAGAAACTCCAGTACTTGATATTAATGGGTCTGATAAGAGAAACATCTAAAATATGTACTGTTAGTGTGCCTTTAGGAACAGTGTTAGTAAACACAGGGTTAATTAAAAATACATATGGTTTAAATTCTTAGATGTCAGGCAGGTTTTGTTATTTAAATATATCGCATATTTTACTCAATATATTAATTACCCTAGGACTGGGGTCAACAAGAGTCTTTAATGGGATTAAGGAAAGGCAAGTTTATTTACTGTATATAAAGTTGAAATCAGAATTATTAGCCCCCCTTTATTAGTTTTTCTTTTTTAAATATTTCCCAAATGATGTTTAACAGAGCAAGCAAATTTTCACAGTATGTCTGATAATATATTTTCTTCTGGAGAAAGTCTTATTTGTTTTATTTTGGCTAGAATAAAAGCTTTTAATTTTTTAAAGACCATTTTAAGGTCAAAATTATTAGCCCCTTTAAGCTTTTTTCCTGATCTTCTACAGAACAAACCATCGTTATACAATAACTTGCCTATTTACCCTAACCTGCCTAGTTAACCTAATTAAGCCTTTAAATGTCACTTTAAGCTGTATAGAAGTGTCTTGAAAAATATCTAGTCAAATATTATTTACTGTCATCATGGCAAAGATAAAATAAATCAGAGATTAGAAATGAGTTATTAAAACTATCATGTTTAGAAATGTGTTGAAAAAAAATCTTCTCTCCGTTAAATAGAAATTGGGGGAAAAAATAAACAGAGTGGCTAATAATTCAAGGGGGCTGATAATTCTGACATCAGATGTATATATAGTATATTCCATATACAATGGTAATCCAAAGTGCTTTACAAAAATATTTTTAAAGCACAAAGTATTAGACATAATATAAGACGTATAAGTCAAGCATAAAAAAAAATGATTAAAGGAACAACGCAGGACAAATAAATTACAGATAAAAATAGGATCTAAACTTTTCCAAAAATCCAGCCAAATTGGTGGATATTATCAAATTTGATTTGAGATTTGAGAAATAACAGAATTCAATAACGCAAATTAACAGAACAACCCACTGGGATACTGTAGACTAGCTTATTTCTGATTAGATTAATGGAGTATACATGCAATGTATATATATATATTTACACCCTTATGCAGAATATTATGTACAGTGGGGCAATAAGTATTGAACACATTGTCATGTTTTTTCCTGGGGTTATTTCTGAAGGAGCTGTTGACATGCGATTGAACCGGATTTTGGTAAAAATCCAAACAATACAAGCATACAAATAAAACAAACAAACAAGAAAATCTGAATTTCTGCATAATGAAACAATGAAATGACACAAGAAGAAAGTGCTGAACTACTGAAATGTATTTTACACTTTATATAAAAGGCTTTTTTGGTGATGGCAGCTTAAACATGCCTCTCATATGGAGAATGAAGTCACACGTATTGCTCAGGTGTGAGTTTTTCACAGACCTCAACACAGTGTCAAAATCTTGATGCTTCTGTGGGTATCTATCACATCTGATCTTTATTTTGTATTCTCTATTGGATTCAAGTCAGGTGATTGGCTGGACCATTCTACAACTTGATTTACATTCTCTGAAAGCATTAGAGAGCTTCCTTGGCTGTGTTTTGGATCATTGTCTTGCTGAAATGTGCATTGTCACCTTAATAAAAAAGATGTTGAACTGAAGCAGCTAATGTTCATTTACACAGAGGAAGGGCAGAGGGTTGCTAAAGAACTACTGAGAGATTTCAGCTGCTGTCTGGGCTTTCCACATCTTTCTAAACCTCCCTTTCTATATGTGTTCAATACTTTTTCCCTGCGTCATTTCATTTTATTACGCATAACTTCATTTGTGAACTGATATGATTTGTTTTATTTGCATAAATGGATTTCTACGGTTATTCCCAACACCTGGGGAAAATTTCTAATCAACGACACCTTTGGAAATATGTTTTTACATGTTCAATACTTTAGTTCCCCTGCTGTAAATATCTAATTAAAGTGTGGGCGGAAAATACGTGTTTGTGTGTGAACGATTATGCATCAGTATTAGAATAAGGGTTTTAAAATGAAAAACATGAGCCTTAGTAACTGTGATGCTTTCCTTAGCGAGACCTACTAATAATATAAAGAGACGTTTGACAATGTTTAGATGGACTTTCTGACCCAAGCGGCTTTTTCCCATGGTATAGGATGAAGGCTCATATGGAAGTGTTTAGGACTTGGGTGCTGCAGTGCGTTTCTGTCGCCACTCAAGCCTCCGCCACCCTCACAGGGGCACGAACCCAGCAACTGGAGGTCAAAGGTCAGTGGAGCGAGCAAGACTGGAAAGATCCAGATCTCAAGACTCCTGCATCGCTCTGGTGAGTCTCTATGCGTTTATGAAGGGTTCAGCCTTTCCTTTTCTCATTTCCCTTTTCTCTGCCTCAGCTAGATTTGGGGAAATTCTCAGATCCCATTTTTTTGTAGGGGATTTCATATGGCGTATTCACTAATGAGTTTTGTGATTTTGGTTTAAAATTTATAAGAGTTTTAATTAATTAAACCATGCGTGAGGCAGTCAGACTGTAGGACAGTTTAAAGATTTGGCTCAAAAATGGCTTTTAAAACTGGCGTAAAAAGTAATAACAGCAGTTTTTATGACAAGAGGTATGGAAGACAAATTAATGTTCAACCATTTACTGCATTTTAAAATGATGACAATAATAATTATATTCATTTTTGTCGTGTCATTGTGAAAATGCGAAATCAACTTCAACAACTCATATATACATATATATATACAGTTGATTTTTTTTCTTTTTTAAATATATATTTTTTTCTTTTATAAATGATGTTTAATAGAACAAAGACATTTTCACAGTATGTCTGATAATATTTTTTCTTCTGGAGAAAATTGTATTTCTTTTATTTTGGCTAGAATAAAAGGCGTTTTTTTTTTTTTTTTTAAGGTTAAAATTATCAGCCCCTTTAAGCTATTTTTTTTCCGATAGTCTACAGAACAAACCATCGTTATACAATAACTTGCCTAATTACCCTAACCTGCATAGTTAACCTAATTAACTTCACTTTAAGCTGTAGAGAAGTGTCTTGAAAAATATCTAGTCAAATATTATTTACCGTCATCATGGCAAAGATAAAATAAGGTCACGCTTTATTTTGATGGTCCGTTTGTTGAATTTAAGTTACATTGCAACTAATTCTCATTAGATTATAAGTAGACTGTTAGGTTGGGGTCGGGGTTGGGGTTAGTGTAAGTTGACATGTACTTGCAAAGTTACTTATAGTCAGTTAAATGTCTGTTGAATGTCAGTATCAACAGATATTAAGCAGAGAGTCTACTAATACTACTACTAATGGACCATCAAAATAAAGTGTTACCTAAAATAAATCAGTGATTAGAAATTAGTTATTAAAAATATTATTAATAACTAATATTAATATAATTAGTTATTAAAAACCCACAAATTTTTGGAAAAGTCATGGAAATTAATTTAACAAATATCTGTAACAAGTTAGTTTAACAAATGTCTGTATACTGAAATATAGGTTAGATGTCTTTACTTGTTTTCTGTCCAACACATGCTCTCACATTATTAGTGCCGTGTGAACATTATCTAAATAAATTACTGTATACATAGAAATAAAGATTCATTTAAAATAATGTTGCATAATGATATGCTGTAATAACTTTGAACATGCATCGTTTTTCTTATTATTTAACACGCATATGTAGACATTCAATGAAACATTAGGCCATGAAAATTTACTCGAAAGTCTTGGAAAAGTCATTGAATTTTAGTAGTTAAAATGTGTATGAAGCTTGATACACACTTACGCCCTGTTTATACTAGTGCGTTTTAGTTTTAAAACGGCGTTTTAGCATGAAAACGATCCACGTCCACACTAGCGTTTCACCCAGCGTTTCTGAACATATCTCCGTCTACACTACTCCACCAAAACGTATATCACGTGACCATTCACGCACTCTGGGCATGCGTGTTCAAGTATAAACAGGAAGCACGTGTCTCGCTCGGCATTTGGTTATTGTTAGTCAACAAACGCTGGTTGAACGATGAACGCGATGGCAAAGAAAGCAAGAGAGGTCTTTTTTAGGACAGACGAGGAGGTCTGGTCTGCCGTCTTCCAGTGGCATTATAGTCATGTGATAAGAGCTTGACGAATAAGGCAAGGTTACGCAATGACCCAAAAGCCCCAATTGAGTAGCGAATCTCTGTAGCCACACCTCTGTTTTCAGACGTCTTCGTTTTCCCCCATCCACACTGAGACGGAGCAGCAGCGTTTTAGAATGAAAACGGCCTCTCCAGTGTTTCCAAAACGCTACTTTTTCGGGACTCGAAAACTCTGGCGTAGTGTGGACGGATGTAGCAAAACGTATGCGTTTTAGCATTAGTGTAAATGGAGCCTCATACACTACGACCAATTCAGCCTATTTAATTCACCTATAGCACGTCTTTGGACTGTGGGGGAAATTGGAGCACCCGGAGGAAATCCATGCCAACATGGGAGAACAAGCACACACCACACAGAAATGCCAACTGACCCAGCCAGGACTCAAACCAGAGACCTTCTTGCTGTGAGGCGACAGTGCTAACCACTGAGCCACTGCGCCACCTTTATAAAATACAATAAATAATTATACGAAACCGTACTACTCTCCTATATTATAGCGATGTATAAGATTAAGCATGCGTAATAGAGATGAAAGCACTCGTTGACTTTGATCTCCAGCTTAATGCATATTAAAAAGTTGAATCGACATATTTTCCTCTAATTAACAGCCATTCAGCTGCAAATGAAAGTGCTGCCGTTCATCTGGCTTATGATCAAAGTTAAAGCAGCGCTGATTGGCTTTTAAACGACCTTCTAATGAGCTGTGTAATGAGAGAGGAAACTTGTAAAGTCAACACAAGTCTCTCTGTTCACTAACTGATGAGGTGAGAGTTTCTATGCACTGATGCTTAGCAGAACAGTGATCGTATCAAGCACTTAATCATGATCATCTGTACCACTGCAAGGTCAATGCTGGCTGACATGCTGGCTCTTATTTTTTTAAGTGTCTCTACTCTCTAGATCTTCATGGTAGACTAAAAGATCTCTGTGATGCATGCACTTTTAAGGATCAGATATGCCAAGAAAAGTGTCATAACAAACATTTCTTGTCCTGTTATTTTTTATGGCTTTTTTATAAATTATTTTTTGGCTCTGTATTGTGTACTTAAAGGCTCAGTATATATGAATATTGTCATTAGAATATCCAAAAACCACTAAAACAGTGCTTACTATAAAATGGCCTTTTATTGACATTTCAGCAGTTATAATGTAATAATGTAATGTAAAAGAAATAATATATAGAGAAATAAGTCTGTAAAATAACAGAAAATGAACTGGCAGTTTATTACAAGGCTTTTGTGGGGTAAAATTAAACACCAGCCCAGACAATTTAGCTCTTTAAACTGATAAAATGTTAATAAAAGTCACTTTTTTGAACTTTTGAGCTGCAGTTCTGTAGGTGCAAGTGCCTCGTTGATGCCAGAGGTAAGAGGATAATGGCCAAACTGGTTCAGGTTGATAGAAAGGCAACAGTAGCTCAAATAATCACTCGTTACAACAGATTTATGCAACACAGACTCATTGTGAAAATGTAGTCCCACAAACGTTTCTGGAGACCGCACATTACCTGGTAAAAGGTGTGTATGGCTATGTTTGATTTTTTTTAAATGAACGCTGCAGGACGGTGTGACTCTGTTTCTTTTCGCGCTTACCAGCCGCCCGCTAGCCTCGTGTGGACGACTTTCCCACTGCAACCAGTTTGTCCCGTTAGCTCGTCGTGTTCGTCGGCGGACTCAAGACGCAGAGAGGAGTTGACCATGATGACGGGGCTCGAGTCCGTTGAGAAGTGCTTTTAGAAAGCAGGTAAGACAAAACAGAATCCAAATAATGAAATAAACCAGTAAATAACAGGGTGAGAATGCGGTAAAGTCTGAAAATGTGGTAAAAATGAGACGAGGGCTTTTATTTTATTCTGGATTGCTTTTTTTAAAGTTGTTGGTTGAGTTTAGGGAAGTGTGTGGGGGGGTCAATCAATAAAATTTTGGTTGGGTTTAGGGAAGGGGGAGGGTGGGTCAGTCGATTGGATGGTCAGTCAGTCATTCAGTCAGCCAGCCAAACAGTCAGTCGACAGCGGCCTCTGGTGGGTTTACGCGAGAACAGCAGGTGTGAACGGCACTCGCGAGAGACATTTGAGATCTCAAAAAGCATCCGCAGCGCCCTCTCGTGGATTTGCGAAAACAAAAAGTGCAAAAAGACACGGGATGTATTCCGCGGCCTCCAGAAATGTACTCAGGACTACATTCTCAGAATGAGCCTCAGTTGGATTTATATTTTCCTATTTTGCCTCTTTATTGTGTACTTAAAGGCTCAATATGTATGATTAATTTCATCAGAATATCCAGAAGCCACTAGAACAGCGCTGTATACTCTGGGAAACCAATCTGTTAATTACCAGTTTTGGGATTCACTAGTGTTTTCCACTTATTTATGGTTATGAATTGCATTATGGGACCTTGATCTCTGCTCTGTCGACTTTTGATGTTGAAAAATCAACTCTACAGTTTAACAAAGAGACTTTTATTGACATTTTAGCAGTTATAATGTAATAATATAATGTAAAAGAAGTAATATATAGAGAGATAAGTCTGTAAAATAACAGAAAATGTATTGGTAGTTTATTACAAGGCTTTTGTAGCGTAATATACAACACCAACCCAGTCAATTTAGCTCTTTAAACTGATAAAAATGTTAATAAATGTCAATTTCTTTAAACTTTTGAGCGGCAGTTCTGTGGGCGCAAATGCCTCGTTGATGCCAGAGGTCAGAGGAGAATGGCCAGACTGGTTCCAGCTGATAGAAAGGCAACAGTAACTCAAATAATCACTCGTTACAACAGATTTATATTTTCTCTTTAGCTCTGTATTGTGTACTTAAAGGCTCAATATGTATGATAAATTTCATTAAAATATCCAGAAGCCACTAGAACAGCGCTGTATACACTGGGAAACATATCTGTTAATTAACAGTTTTGGGATTCACTAGTGTTTTCCACTTATTTATGGTTGTGATATGCATTATGGGACCTTGATCTCTGCTCTGTCGACTTTTGATGTTGAAAATTCAACTCTACAGTTTAACAAAGTGACTTTTATTGACATTTTAGCAGTTATAATGTAAGAATATAATGTAAAAGAAATAACATATAGAGAAATAAGTCTGTAAAATTACAGAAAATGTACTGGCAGTTTATTACAAAGCTTTTGTAGCGTAATATACAACACCAACCCAGACAATTTAGCTCTTTAAACTGATAAAAATGTTAATAAAAGTCACTTTTTTGAACTTCTCATGGTTAAAAGTTGATGAAAGAAAGATCAAAGTCCCATAATGCAATTCAAAAGCATAAGTAAACAGGACTGGTATTTGCAAATTATATTTACTTCCAAAAAACAAACAAAAAGGCTGTTGTATGTCAGGGCATTGAGTCATATTTAGTCTCTTGTATGTTTCATGTGCACGAGTGCAAACAAAAGCAGTAAGTTGCTGCCTGCAGTTCTGGGTTTCTGATTACCATAAAGCCACTTTAAATAAAAGAGCAACCCCTAAGCAGCGAATTGTACACGGGACATCTGCTACATCCCAATTTGCATACTCCCCATCTTAAATAGTGTTGCCAAAACATGTTTAGGTTGCCCTTTCTTATGTTCCGTGTACTTACTATTAGCCAGTACAGGTAAAAATGTACTGTGCCAAAAGGAAGCTCTATGTTAACAATGTCCAGAAGTGCTGTCAGCATCTGGTGCTGTCAGGCATCTGGGATGGACCATCACACAGAGGAAACCTGTACTGTGGTCAGGTGAATCCGTATTTTTAGGAGAAATGGATGCCGTGTGCTCCGGACGGATCCAGAGTGTATTTTTAAAGCTTGATTGTGTTTATGGGGTGCAAAGAAATGTGTGCTAATGCTTCATTTGTGAAAAATCAGGTTATTTGTTCATATATCTTACTTTTAATTATATACAGCTACTCAGCTAACATGAAAAGCCCACCCTCAAGAGGCTCTGATTGGTCAGCTGTGCTGTGATTCGCAGATCGGCTCCATGTCACCAAGCGTCCTGCTATAACAGCACTGCGTGGGGTGTATGCTTGTAACCTGAAGGGTTTATGACATCATTAACCAGGATGTTTTTTTTTGTTTTGTTTTTTTGTAGTCCCCAAACTTTGTTCGCTGTAGGCTTTGCTAGGCTAACTCTGTAATAGCCAATGTCTTCCTTTGCATTGAACTTGGAGCATCTTACATTCACAGATGTTGTTTATGTTCACAAAGCTACATTACACATCAGGTGAAGTTTAACATATGATATCGTAGTGGACCACCCCTTTAATGCTGAAAAGTACATCATTTTGGAGCACAATAAAAATGCTGCCTTCATTTCCAAGGCGCCCATGCATATTTCAACAAGACAATATAAAAACCACATTCTGCACACATGAAGAGAATACAGGTACTTGGCCTGCCTGCAGTCCCGACCTGTCTCCAATAGACAATGTGTGGTGCTTTTTGAAGCACAAAATGCGACAATGAAGACCACGTACTGTTTCCCACCTTAAGAATTGCTTACAGGAAGAATGGGGCAAAATTACACCTAAAACACTTCATTGCATGTTTTATGCATCTTCATAACATCTTTTAAGTGTTATGAAAAGAAATGGCAACATTACAAAGTGGTAAATGCTTTACTCTTCTAACTTTTTGAAATGTGTTGCAAGAAGCAAAATTGGAATACATGTTTATTTAAGATAAATAAATGAATACGAATAATGAGGAACAGACTAAATAATGTTTGTTGTATGGTCAGCAATGAAATACAACAAGGCAAGGCAAGTTTATTTATATAGCACATTTCATACACAGTGGCAATTCAAAGTGCTTTACATAAACAGAAATAAAATTAAAGTATTAGAAAATAAAAACAAATAATAAAAAAACAGATAAAAATAGATTAAAATGAGTTAAAACAAGTTATAAAAGAATGAAAAAGAAAAGAAAGCCACAATAGTGCGATCTGTCGGACTTATCACAGTGCTAAAGGCACAGCTAAACAGATGTGTTTTCAGTCTTGATTTAGTGATGCCTAATGTTGGAGCACATCTGATCATTTCTGGAAGCTGATTCCAGCAGTGGGGATGCAGTAGCTGAAAGCCGATTCACCCTGCTTTGACTGAACTCTTGGAATTTCTAGTTTATACAACCCTAATGATCTGAGTGATTAAGCCAAAGTAGATTTAGAAATCACTACTTTCTTTTTTTATTTCCATTTTCCATACTGTCCTCACTTTTTCTGATTTGAAGTTGTACTTTAAACCACATATTAAGGTAATTCATAAACATTACAGCACACGTTTCGAAACCTCCCTTAAACACCACTACTCAAACCAAGACAACTGAAGTGAAAACCACTAGCATTCGCAATAGAGTAATATTAATACACCAGAAACCACAGACTGCACCTGCCGTCTGCTCACATCCAGAAAGCAGAAGAGAAACCGACTCGCTGACCTTCTGCCAACAAACCCAGATTGATTTTAATAATGGCGAGCACACAGAGAATGATATTGTGTCCTCATCAGAATCATGTGGCTTGTAAAATAGAGAAGCTCATTGTACATTGAAATGTCACACCTGGCCGAGAGCGAGAACGTGGCGCGCAGGTGAAACAGCAGAGAGACGTGTTAAGTGTCTTTATTGTCTCCTGGGCACATGAACAATCTGAAATGGTAAAACGATCCATGTCAGAGGTTTTGTTCAACAAAGGCAGTTGCGGATAATCTTCGGCGAAACGTGGAGTAGGATGACATAAAAAAAACCTCTATTCATCTGAACTCCACACCCTGAAACACATACATGCACACGCACACTTCAGATAGCCTGCTATTAATTTACCTGTGGCTTAAAGTCTGCGTGACCCAGAAGTTGATGAGACTTTTATTGAAGTGTGTTGACGTACTTCCAACTGAAACAGAATATTGAGTAGGGGCGGGGCTTTCTCTTTGCACATCATTCCCTCATAGCAAACTAGAGATATAAGGGGTGTGGCTAAGAATATTGTGTCTATGACATCATACTGACGCCAACAGAGAAGGACCTCACAGAAACAAATGGGCAAACTTTGATTGAACTTGTTTTCAGTTTGTTAACTTGCATAGAGGGCGCCACGGTGGCGTAGTGGGTAGCCTCACCGCAAGAAGGTCGCTGGTTCGAGCCTTGGCTGGGTCAGTTGGCATTTCTGTGTGGAGTTTGCATGTTCTCCCCGTGGTCGCGTGGGTTTCCTTCGGGTGCTCCGGTTTCCCCCACAAGTCCAAAGACATGTACAGGTGAATTGGGTGAGCTAAATTGTCCGTAGTGAATGAGTGTGTATGGATGTTTCCCAGAGATGGGTTGCTGCTGGAAGGGCAGCCGCTGCGTAAAACATATGCTGGATAAGTTGCCGGTTCATTCCGCTGTGGTGACCCCAGATTAATAAAGTAACTAAGCCGAAAAGAATATGAATGAATGAATGAACTTGCATAGATGAATTGTTCACCTAAAGAGTAACTATGTGTGCTAGCAAAATAAACATTGTAAATTTAGATTTCGCACAGACCTTAACAGTGTCTGCTCCTCTTTGGCCTCAGTGAGCTGTGGAAGACACAAAGCTGAAGTTTTTGTTGCCATTCTCACAACGAACACTTTAGTGACCGAAAGACTGCTCATGTAGACACGGTCAAGACGATCTGCTGCAGTTCAAACTGAGCATCAGAATGAGGAAGAAAGGTGATTTAAGTGACTTTGAACGTGGCATGGTTGTTGGTGCCAGACGGGCTGGTCTGAGTATTTCAGAAACTGCTGATCTACTGGGATTTTCACGCGAAATCATCTCCAGGGTTTACAGAGAATGGTACGAAAAAGAGACAATATCCAGTGAGCGGCAGTTCTGTGGGCGCAAATGTTGATGCCAGAGGTCAGAGGAGAATGGTTCGAGCGGATAGAAAGGCAACAGTAACTCAAATAAGCACTCGTTACAATCGATGTATGCAGAAAAGCATCTCTGGATGGACAGCACATCCAACCTTGAGGAAGATGGGCTACAGCAGCAGAAGACCACACCGGGTGCCACTCCTGTCAGCAAGAACAGGAAACTGAGGCTACAATTCACACAGGCTCATCAAAATTGGACAATAAAAGATTGGGAAAATGCTGCCTGGTCTGATGAGTCTTGATTTCTGCTGCGACATTTGGATGGTAGGGTCAGAATTTGGAGTCAACAACATGAAAGCATGGATCCATCCTGCCTTGTATCAACGGTTCAGGCTGGTGGTGGTGGTGTGGGGTATTTTTTCCTGGCACACTTTGGGCCCAATAGTACCAACTGAGCTTCATGTCAACGCCATGGCTTACCTGAGTATTGTTGCTGACCATGTCCATCCCTTTATGATCACAGTGTCCCCATCTTCTGATGGCTGCATCCAGCATGATATCGCATCATGTCATAAAGCACGAATCATGTCAAACTGGTTTCTTGAACAAGACAATGAGTTCACTACTCAAACGGCCTCCACAGTCACCAGAACTCAATCCAATAGAGCACCTTTGGGACGTGGTGGAACGGGAGATTCACATCATGGATGTGCAGCCGACAAATCTTCAGCAACTGCATGATGCTATCATGTCAAAATGGACCAAAATGTCTGAGGAATATTTCCAGTACCTTGTTGCATCTCTGCCATGAAGGATTAAGGAAGTTCTGAAGGCAAAAGATGGTCCAACCCAGTACTAGTAAGGTGTACCTAATAAAGTGGCCGGTGAGTATGTATATACTGTTAAAAATGATATGCCAAAAAGCAAATGTTGAATATTACATATTTTAAAAGTTAATCAGGTTTCAGCATTTATTTTTAATTCTGAAAAGTTTAACTTAATATTTTTAATCAGTTTGATTGATAAAAGTTGAGATGACTAGAAAAGTTTATTTGATTCAACTCAAAAGTTGAAAACAACAAAATATTTTTTACAGTGTGTATATACTGATCTGTGAACTGCACCTGTGACACTAAAATATGCTGGGTTGCTTTAACCCAGTGCTGGACCAAATATGGACAAATCTAACAGTTGGGTTAAAAATGTACTTTAGATTTAATTAAAAACAAAGTAACCTAATGGTGGGTTTCTTTATGTTTGACCCAAAGCATATTTTCAGGTGTGATCATGACTGTAGTTAAACTGTATAGGAAAAACTAGACCACTTTTAAAAAATGTAAATAATAAACATAATGTAAAAAGTTTCTCTGAATTTGTAATAAATAAACTGTATTTATTAGATATGGGTTTGATTAAAATGTTAATATTTGATAAAAGTTTCATAACATTTATTCCCAGTTTCCGAATGAAAACACTGATTTTATTGTGAAGAAAACTGCACTGATTCCTGGTTAAGGAGTTACACCACACGGTACATCAGAATCCTGAGGTCGGATGTCTTGCGAAATTTTATGACGCATCATCATCATCATCATTCACTGTTACATTTTATAGTCTCAGCAGGCAGTTTTCTGTCAGCGCGTGTAAACCAGGTCTGACCAGAGCAGCACATGTGACGTTTTCAGCAGGAAATTCCACTCATTCCAAACTATTCCCCGATCACAGCTTTACTCCGTTAGCACATGGTGCCTCTCGTATCCTTTTCCATACTCCAACACAAACAAACACACACACACACATTGGTATTTGTGGTTTACAGGGACTGTTTATAGGCATAATGTATTTTATACTGTAAAAAACCCTCATTATATGGCTCTACCTCACCCCTACCCCTAAATCCAACCTTCAGAGGAAGCCTGTGGCAAAATTTGAATGTCAAAAGAGCATTTTAAAGCATTTTGAATCACAAGGACATCATAAATGTCCCTATAAACCACCACAATAGAGTAAAACTGTCATACCTCTGTCATTAAACAAAAAAACTGTCCCTTTTAAACCACCAAAACCAGTATACACACACACATACACACATATATCGTCTGCTGAACCCCTTATGGGCTTCCTCTAAAATTCCACTTTTTTTGCATGTGTGCAGGAAGTGGTGACGTCTGTGTGACTTTATCATGTGCTGGAAGGGGAAGCTCCGTCTGCTCTTCTATATATGGTTTGCTGTGCTGTAGGCGGACGTGGGTGGAGGAGTGAAGCATAGCTGTTGTGTGCCATGTTTTTATGGCTTATAGTCAACAGGCTGCCCCTTTACAGCTTTATCTAGTTCTCCATAAGGTGAAAGAGGGCGATATGAAAGGGAAAGTGTATGAAAAAAATGAAAACGGGTTTGAGAAAATGCACACAGAATGAAGGAGCTGGTTAGATTAGAAAGAGCGGGAACATCCAGTCCAAAGTTCAGTGGAAAATGGGTGGGACTTCTGAGATACCATGGTAAAAAAATTAAATAATAGAAAGGAGAAGTGTGGTTTTGTTTTCAAAGAAGATAAATTAACTGGAAAAGGGAAAGCAAATAGTTTTTGCTTACTCATACTGAAGATGTGATATAAAATAATTTATTGTATTATGTTTAAATTCAGCATATAAAACAATCTTTATATAATATACAATCATATATAATACAATCATATATAATACATATATAATGCAACCTTTTGCTGTAATATTAAAAAAATAAATAACTACATTGCATTATTTATTTGAAAATAACACAAAAAGGTTTAATATTATATATTACAGTGGTATACACTAAATGTTGGGCTTATATCTTATACTATATGGGCCGTTATAAGATTCTGACGGTATGATGACCTTGGATAAAAATATCACGGTTTCACGGTATGACGGTATTGTGTTTACTGCTCTAAAATATATTCTTTTTAAATGTCTGGCTGAAAAACAAAACTTTTTCCCCTTTGAACACAATATAATTTATTTTAAGAAACATTTAAAGTATTTTGGAGCAGTAAACATGTCAGGTTGACTAATTCAAACTAATCATTGGTTTTTGCTGTCTTCATTTGTGTTAATAACAGAGATTTCTTTACAATTAAAGCATTTAAATCTTTGGATATCTTTTTCTGCTGGATATACTGTTGTCCTAAAAACAAACAAACAAAAAAATCATAAAAGAAAAAAAAACCTTACACATACCTTAGGAAAGGTATAGCAGAAAATTTTGGCGGTTTTAAAACCTTAACTTTTCCAAACCACGGCATACCTTGAAAACGGTTATCGGCCCATGCCTACTATATGTAATGAATATATATATATATATATATATATATATATATATATATATATATATATATATATATATATA
>CAIGQQ010031496.1:5354856-5369354 GCA_903798035.1 Danio albolineatus
ATATATATATATATATATATATATATATATTGTGACATACTGTATATATATATAACATATTTCTCACACACACACACACACACACCCAAAAAACTAAATTACAGGTAGCACCAACACATTAAAGGACCACACAGAACTTATTTCCCCCCATAGTAAACAGTAATAAATTTTTCTGCAATTATGTGTGTTTTTTGTCATGGTGGGAAGTCGTTAGATCACACACATTCCAGCAATATTGCCACAGAAAATGATTAAACTTTCTAGCCCATCCAGAAGTGTAATAAAAAAATGAAAAGCAAACATACGCACACACAGCCGCGCAGCACAAAGGCCTCCATTGTTGTGCTGGAATTGGAATGTGTGTCAGACTATGTCAGAGGTTGGGTGGAATTTGCTTTTTACATGGAGACAAAAGACGGACTATGACTGAGTGAAAGTCGAGGCGGGGATGTGGAGAAGGCCAGCGCACAGCAGCGCTAATGTACACCATGTGGATTTCATTGCCGTAACTGCTTGAACGAACTGACCCGAGCGCCAGTGTTTACTGCTCTGCCCAAACTTTCCATCGTTGTTCTTGGACCGTCGGCTGCTGTACAGCCAAATTATTATAAATTACAACATAAGGTTTTTACATTTAAGCAGTGGCTAAAAATATGGAGCCTAACTGGTCTGTTAAAGTTACGAAATGGTTGAAGATCAAGATTCACCTCAAGCTTTCAATGCACAACACATTGCTTAGATGCCTTGCGAACCACAATTTGGATGCAAGCCCAAGACTTTTAGGAAAATACTCTGTGGACTGACGAGACAAAAGTAGATTTTTTGAAAGATGTGTAACCCATTGTGTATGGTGTAAAAGTAACACTCGTTTCAGAAAGTGGTGGTCATTTCAGTGGCGGTGGTGGTGTGATGACCTGGGACTGATTTGCTGACCTTCTGTGATTAATGAAACCAATAATTTTGCTTTGTACCAACATATCCAGAAGGAGAAAGTCCGGTCATCTGTTAGTGAACTTGAAAAGTAGGAGCTGGAAGTGAACTTGGGGTTTGCAGCAGGACAATGATACAAATCACACGAGCAAGTCCACTTCTAAATGCCTGACGAAAAACAAAATGAAGAGTTTGGAGTGGCCTAGTCAAAGTCCTGACCTGCATCCAATTGAGATGCTGTGGCTTGACCTTAAAAAGGCAGTTCATGCCTGAAACCTCTCCAACGTGGCTGAAATACATCAATTCTGTAAAAATCAGTGGGCCAAAATTTCTTCACAGCATTGTAAGAGCTTATTGCTAGCTATCGAAAATGTTTGACTGCAGTTGTCGCTATTCACACAGGGTTATGTTGTTTGGTATTTAGTTTTCCCTTAATGATAAAAACCTTCTTTTCAAAACTGCATGATGTGTTTAGTTGAGTTATCTTTGAGTAATATTTAAATTAGTTTGATGATCTAAAACATTAAATGTGACAAACATGCAAAAAAAAGAAATTCAGTAAGTGGGCAAACACTTTTTCACACCATTGTATATCTTCCTGATGACTTGATTTGTGCAATTCAGGACTTTTCAGATACATTTTCAGATAATTATAATACACTGATGAGTTGTTTTGTGATACAGATAGTAACCATGATTGTTGCCTAACAAATATATCTGCATTTTTCCACATAGATGTACTTCACACACTTAAAGGGATAGTTCACCCCAAAGTCCAAAATCCTCTTAAAGATTCTTAGTCTGGATTATTTAAAGGGCCACGAAACACCAAAACACATTTTATGAGCTGTTGACAGTCATATATGTTTCCCATGCTTTAAACACTATTAGGACACATATCATTGACTAAAAAGTGAAAATTGGTTGTTTTTGCATTATTTCGAGCAAATTCGTTCTTCCGGTTTGAAACTAATTTTTGAGGCTGCGTCACGCCTATGAGATCTATGCATATCCTCCAGCGCGCACAGTGGAGCCTGTCCCGGCCAGAACACTCTGACGTCTCTGAGTGTCTGGCATTAATTCATGAGATAGCCTTTGTTCAAGCCAATCAGCGCGCTCTATTGTGTATGCGGCGCAACTCATTAATATGCACGAGAGCTTCGAAGACTGTGTGTACGCGTTGCAGTGTCCAGACGGCAGGGCACACGTTGTGCTTCCAAAACAAGTGGAAGAAGGAGACACAAGTCGCCAGTGTTGTGTTTATGTGCTGCAAGGAAGGATTCGTGTACATTTCCGCTATGAGAGCGCTGCTGGACTCCCACACGCGCGCAGCAGAAATGCGTCTGTAAGAAACTTTTTTTTTTCACCTGAAAGCTTTCCGCATCTGGAAATGGTGAAATTGGGATCTGCCGCTCGTCTCCTTTTAAAACAGACGCCGTTTGTTGTTTATTGTCCTGGTCTACAGATATGGTAAGCCATCAGTGCTCTTTGCTTATTTATTCAGATGGCAAAGTTAGTTCGTAGTTAGATAGTAGCTCGTAGAGTTCGTAACTCTTTCAGTGTTTTAAGACAGACCTTTGTCAAAATGATTAACTGTTACCGAGTTTGCAGTATGTTAATATCTGTACATTATTAAAGACTGAAAGATCCGCTGTATATTCTGCTCTCCGAGTGTAAACACTGCAGTTTTTATTTCTGCCTTATGCCGCGCGGTATCAAACACTCCATTAAAACAACACTCTTAATAGTTTCTCACATCTCGTTTGTCATGGGGGACATGAGGAAATATTCCTGGATTAAAGTAAAGTGCCAAACTGCCGTTAAAGTCGACAAATTAATAATTTGGCTAATAATTGGATTACTGATGTCAATGTAAACAGTCACTTCTTTCTCCCCTGCGTCTGTGTTTGTGTGTCGCTTGTTTGAAAATGAGTGCGTGCACAAATGGAAACTCCCATCTTTATGCAAAACCTTCCCTCATTTCCTCCCCTGACACTCCCACCTAAACAGAGCTGTACACACGCACTTTCCTGAGCTTTTCCAGACTGTAGGTGTGAAAACACCCAGCGGAGCCAGGGGGGTTTTGTGGCCCTTTAAGGCAACCGGAGCCGGGAACACTTCCCAAAAGACATTATTGAATGGCATCTGCGCTTATGTTAGTCTGTTTTTATTATTCCCGAGGTTTCCATAATCCTGGACCAGGCCGTATCCTGAGCAACTGCTGTGGTGGTCATGGAGGAGTGGAGAGCATGAGACCGATCCCTGTAAGACCCCAGTGACAGACGAGTCCTGGCATTGATCCTGAAGGGCCAGCCTGTACATCAGCCGGTGACTTCTCCCACCTGCAGCTTCTCCACGATGAACGTCCAGTGTTCTCCACCCTCTGGCGCCTAGACTTCAGCTCTGCACAAGAAGTTTGGCCAGAGAAGAAATGGTCGTGCCCAACTAAGCCTAGTTTATCTTGAGAGTTTTTTTTTCACTTCCATATATTGGTGAAGTTTGTTCCTCGCCGCTGTCGCCATTGGCTTGAACGGTATGGGACTTGTGGAGCTGGGTGTCAATGGATTTAACCAAAATTAAACCACACTGAACTGAGCTAAACTTTAGTTTCAATTTACTATTATCTTCATTGTGAAGCTGCTTTGAAACAATCTACATTGTAAAAGCGCTATAGAAAGATGAATTGAGTTGAAAAAAATAAAAGTTCTGTTATAATTTACTCTCCCTTTACTTGCTTCAAACCTTTACGAGTTTCTTTCTTCAGTTAAACACAAAAGAAAAGATTTAGAAAAATATTGGAAACCTGTAACCATTGACATCAGTAGTATTTATTTTTCCTGCTACAGAAGTCAATGATTACAAGTTTTCAGCGTCCTTTAATATATATAATATTTAATAATATATTTTCCCAGAGATGGGTTGTGGCTGGAAGGGCATCCGCTGCGTAAAACAAATGCTGGATAAGTTGGCGGTTCATTCCGCTGTGGCGACCCCGGATTAATAAAGGGACTAAGCCGAAAAGAAAATGAATGAATGAATGAATGAATTTAATAATATATATATACTTTTTGGTGTTCAAAAGAAGAAACTCAGAAAGGTTTGAAACCACTTGAGGTTGAGTAAATAGTGAGTAAATCTCCTTCTTTTATTGAACTCTCCCTTTATTCTAAAATAGCATGTTTCAAAAATTGTGTTCATCTCTTGCATTTTTACTGGACACTTCCATTAGGTTGTTTTAAATGAGTTCTAGACGCAGACTAAACAAATCAGGGCTGAAATCAGGCCAGATTCTTCTCTTGCTTCATAATACAGTACAGTCTGAGAGCTCATGAGCACTAGATCAGATATACAGCTGCTACTTTTTAACAACTCCACCATTTCACAAGCAATCTGACCTACAATACTGGATAATATCTCAGTGGACAAAGATGATTTCCAACAAGGGAATTGTTGTTTCAAAACATATGAAGTGAATTTAGAAGTGCATGAATGTGCATGTTTAGATTGGTGATTTTGTTTCTAAAATAACGTGTGTTTAGTGAAAGAGAGTGGGCGACACAGTGGCTCACAGCAAGAAGGTCGCTGGTTTGAGTCCCGGCTGGGTCAGTTGGAATTTCTGTGTGGAGTTTGCATGTTCTCCCCGTGTTGGTGTGGGTTTTCCCCAACAGTCCAAACACCTGTGGTACAGGGAAATTAAATAAACTAAATTGGCCATAGTGTATGAGTGTGTGTGTGAATGTGAGAGTGTATGGGTGTTTCCCAGTACTGGGTTGCAGCTGGAAGGGCATCCTTTGTGTAAAACATATGCTGGAATAGTTGGTGGTTCATTCCACAGTGGTAACCCTTGATCAATAAGGAGGCCGAAGGAAAATTAATGAATGAATAAAGGAATGAATATCAAATATTTCACAATGTAATAATTTTGGGCTGAGAATATTGGTCAAGAGGATCGCACAGAACATTTGCAAGCACAGATCTAAGACATATCAGAGTGCTCATGTTCAAATTTCCATAGGCAGGATTTGAGTAGATTTGTGACGTCATTTAGCCTGAAAAACAACAGTGCAAATGAGGCATTCTTGTAGTTCTTGAAAGGGAACTTTTTGTCTTCCTTTGGGGTGGTCTTTGACATTTTTGTATATTTCCAAATAAACATACTACACACTGACTAACATTCAAAAAGTGAATAAACTTAAGAATAGGACCCCATTAAATATAAAAATAGAATAAAACATGCTGCGTTTATGAGTTTGCAGTAAAACTTATCCAATAGAACAATGTATTTGGTGAGCCAAGCGTGCTTCTTTGTGTGGCATACATGTGATGATGCTTTAATAACTTGTAATATACTTATAATTGTCAAAAGTGTCAGGAATTCTTCTGGTGCACATAAAAAACTAATATCTGCTAAAAGAAGACTCGTCTTTCTCATCAGTTGTATCAATAATTTCACAACTATGAATAAAAACAGGTTTGGTTGAGCATTTAGTCACATTTATAGGGTCACATCATGTCCTGTTTGTAATATCTCTTTGGTCCTTGTTATGTTTATATTTCAGTTAAACTGCACCAGAGTTTATTTGTAAGTGGGCTGAGACCTAATTTATTATTTGGTTAACATCAGGGTTCAAATATAGCAGTGCTCACTCTTATTCAAATCACACCAGAATTAGTTTTAGCATTAGTTTTAATTAAGCCAAATGTGCTTGCACCCTTAAACCACACTTCAACCTCTTTAATATAGGTCATGATTAGGGGTGCTGGTAAGAGGATTAGTCTACTTTATAAAAATTGCTAATTATAACTTCTGTGATGGGTCTCTGTCAAAGAAATTACATCACTTAAATGTGAAACTGAGAGTAGAATTTTGTTTAACTAATAATAGCACGTTGTGACATGCAAAAGTGGTTTCAAGTTCAAAGTCATGCTAGAAAACAATTGTTGCATTAAAAACGGGAAAGGTTTGCCAATTACAGTGACTGGAAGAGCTTCAAACTGACACCTTTTAAGAGAAATGACAGCCTTTAATGCAGCACCACCCTGATGTAATTGAGCTTTCTTGATGGGTTTATGATAATGAGAAAAAAATACAAATAAAAAAACAAACATATATCATCAAGGTGGTTTGCTGGATGTAGTCTTTCCAGCCTAGTCAGTTAGCTTAGTGTTTTATCACTTGGGAGATCAGGTAAAATAAAACAGATCTTACATAGTCATTCATTCATTTTCTTTTTGGCTTAGTCCCTTCATTAATCCGGGGTCACCACAGCGGAATGAACCGTCAACTTATCCAGCATTTGTTTTATGCAGCGGATGCCCTTCCAGCTGTAACCCATCCCTGGAAAAATCTTCATTCATTTTCTTTTCGGCTTAGTCCCTTAATTAATCCAGGTCGCCACAGCGGAATGAACCACCAACTCATCCAGCATCTGTTCTACGCAGCGGATGCCCTTCCAGCCACAACCTATCCCTGGGAAACACATCTATACATTCTCATTCACACACATACACCATGGACAATTTAGCCTACCCAATTCACCTGTACCGCATGTCTTTGGACTGTGGGGGAAACCGGAGCACCCGGAGGAAACCCACGCAACTACGGGGAGAACACGCAAACTCCTCACAGAAATGCCAACCGACCCAGCCGGGGATCGAACCAGCGACCTTCTTGCTGTGAGGTGAACGTGCTACCCACTAGGCCACTGTGGCGCCCCCTGGAAAAATCTTACATAGTATATTTTTAAAAACATGATTTTGCTACACTAACCATAGTTAATCATGGTATTTGTAGTAAAACTAATGGTACTTGTGGCGCAGTAGGTATTGCTGTCGCCTCACAGCAAGAAGGTCGCTGGTTCGAGTCTCGGCTGGGCCAGTTGGCGTTTCTGTGTGGAGTTTGCATGTTCTCCCTGCGTTCGCTTGGGTTTCCTCCGGGTGCTCCGGTTTCCCCCACAGTCCAACGACATGCGGTACAGGTGAATTGGGTAGGTTAAATTGTTTGTAGTGTATGTGTGTGAATAAATGAGTGTGTATGGATGTATCCCAGAGATGGGTTGCAGCTGGAAGTAAAACGCTGCGTAAAACGTGCTGGATAAGTTGGCGGTTCATTCCGCTGTGGCGACCCCGGATTAATAAAGGGACTAAGCAAAGAAAATGACTGAATGAAATAATGATACTCAATACACAAAAACACACTTTGCAATAATAAAACCATGGTTTATTTTTTATAACTTGAGACTCAAATATAAGCTAAATCAACTAAAACCCCCAACCAACTACGTTAGTTGAAGTATTTTGGTCAGGATGGGGAGATTAAATGAATGAAAGCTTTTGCTTTTATCATGGCATGGCATCTAAAATCATTGTGGTTTTCGTTTTCCACCCCAAGGGAAAGGGAAGGAAAGCACGCTCGAAAAGTCCTAGAAGCTTACGTCATTGAAACTTTCCACGAGCGAATGCATTTTTGCTTTCCCTAACTCTTCTCAATGCTTCCTCAAAATGGAAACCAGTCATTAGCTGCTCTGGGTTTTTATATTGGTCAGCTATTTACATAGATTAATAACTCGAATTGCGTGATACTGTTCAAAAACGTTGGCGGATTTTATATAGAGAAGAGACTGGTCATGAAACAACGGTTCAAAATAAAAAAAATAGGCTAAAAACTATTTTAGTCATCGCGTATTTCAACTGTTTACATTTTTCTCGGTCTCGCTACAAACCTGTTGCGTCCGGTCTGGAGTTTCCGTAAGTTACGTCACACAACCGTGATTGGCTGCATGAGAAAGATAGGCGGAGCTGGAGAGGGGTTGAATAAAACCAAAGGCGATCAATCATTACACAGGAATACTGCGTATTAACACAGAGGACAGCGGTAAGAAGTTCGCGTTAAAACGTCTCATATTGAATACAAAAGGGATTAACGAAACCAGGAGCGTTTATTTCGATTTATATAATTGTTTCTTTTCGAAACGGACAACAACTTTATTTACCTGGGCTACTTATATTGAAGAGAAGATGTTGAAAGTTTACCTCATGTTGGTTTTGTCGGCGGCTGCTGCTGTTTTCGCTGAATCGGTAAGTAACGTTATCTTATGAATTTTACCCAATATTAAATAAAGTTAAACGGCTAGCGAGCCAAATTGTTTTTATAATCGATCAAACTGCTGTATATAAAGGCTATACGAGAGTTAGCTAAAGCGTTAGCTTTGTCAACAGACCTGTTGAAACAACAATAGCTTCTAAGTTAACGTTAGGCCAAACGTTATGTGGTCAACAAATGCTTTTAAGAGCATTATTTTTGGGTCAAATGACAGACTTGTTGAGTTTTACTCGGATTTAACAATGCGCGCGCACCTCAATTAAACATTTAAAGCAAGAAACTCGTGTAGTTGTGATTTGTAAACTTATGTATATGTATGTATGTATGTTTGTTGTTACGTTATTATTTAAGAGTAATTTTCTGTCTTTGGCACCCAACCAGTTCAAACTAGTGCACATTTTTTGTTTGTTGATTGGCCTATTGAGTAGCATTGGCTTTCATGTGACAGTTTTTGCCTGCAGGGTTTTTGTTTTAAGCTCGTTTGATTAGACTGGATTCATTCCACTATTATGGTTCAGTCCATGAGGTTTGCTTTTCCATCTGTTCATTATGGAATCACCCACTGAAGCACCTGTGAATGGGATGCCACAGCTTTGTGTTGGCCAGTTCTTTCATAACTCAAAAGAATGGCTAGCTGCAGATGTCTTTGGAGCTGAAATAGAAGACAAATGCCACCCAGTGTGCTTGCTCGGTCAGTCAGCCAGCCACACACACACACACACACACACACACCCTTGCACAAGTCAAAATGCAAATTCTTTTAGCCCAAACCCTCCATTTTCTCACAGACCTTTGGAAAGGTGTTGCCATAGATCTTTATCTAGCCTTAAACACCAACAGATGCAACTTTTGTCTTGAGCCTGTATCTTCTTGATCTTTTCTGAAGGTTTGAGTGTAATATTGAGTAATACACTGTGAAATAAAGCAGGTTACTAGCTGCACTGTTTACCATTCAGCTGACAGTGTGATTTAATCTCGAGTGGGAATGTGGGAACAAGCTTACACGCACCAAAAGCCTTGTCCTTCGAGGCAGGGAAGGCCACAGCATTCCTCAAAATCATGCAGAAGTGTCTGCGTTCCTTTCATCCCCCTCCCTCTCCATTCTTTAGCATTTTCCTGAGGAATTTGACCCCTTCTGACCTTGACCAGCCCTTCTTTTGGGATTTCACACACTTCGGCGGATTTAAATGGTCCACCTCTTTCATCCAGGTCCCTCCTCTTCAGCCACTGGACAAGTTTGTGTGGCTTAAACTCAACATGACATAGACACTTTAAACCTCAGTAATAGGCAAAGTAGCAGTGGGTATTTGCGATTGGCCTTTGGGTTGGTTATATTTGAATAGTTAAGCACAGCTTTCACTGCCTTGGCTGATATATTGAAATCTTTAGTTGGTAAGACTGCCATTGGCCAAAAAATAAACTGGCGGTAATGAAAAAAACCATTATGTTTATAATGTGACATCTAAAAATTGATGCATTTCTGAGAATCCAACATATTATAACAATATTGTCACACCAGTAATGGAGTCATCATTAAAAAAATCATGCTTCTAACAAAGTGTTGTCTTTATTATAGATCTCCTGCTAATAATTCTGTTATGAATTAGGCATGAGGTGATTTGCATGAAATTAAGTTTACTATTATTTTGTCTATCTTGTTATTTTGGAGTGCAAAGCTCTTCTAAAAGGTAAAGTAGTGAACACGATGAATACATTCACCAGAATATAATAATGATTTCTGCATTGCTGTCCACTGGCCTATTAAATAGCTATAGAGAGTGGAATGTTGGCAAAGAGTTGAGAGGGTTTTGTTTGCTTGGCTGAAAAAGAATTTTAGTTATTACAGCGATTCTGCTTGTGAACTCTGTGTTTATGGTATGCATCAATGTTTATTTCAGCAAATGCAATGCCTTATGCTGTGTGCTTTGGTTGCGCAAGTCCAAAGGAATATCTTGAGGCCATGTTAAGGGACTCTGTGTGTTCTAGAGCCGTTTAACAGACCACATCGTCACTGTTCCAGTTCTGTTGCTTGTGGAGCTATTAACCATATGCCAGACAGGCTTTACTTGGAAACGCTGATAACCAGCCACCAGCTGTCCTTCATAAGGCCAGTTCCACTTTCTTGGGTTGTTTTGTATCTTTTCCCAGGTTTTTAGTGAGGTGATGCTTTTATTTGAGTTTAAATGGTAATGGCATATTAGCATTCGGTTTCTTCTGAATTAGCTTTACCATCTATTCCACAGTAATGCTTCTTTGTGGACTGCACCCTCCCCCTAAGCAATGGCTTTTCCATCTAGCCTTTTGTCTTTCCCCTGGCGTGTAAATGTTTGTACTCTCTGAAAATACCCATTCTTCAAATAAACACCCGTCTGCGTGTTTCTCTGCTCTTCAGACTTGAGTTAAAGAAAACTTGAGAGTCTAATCACCTCATTGATCTCCCTACAACACATGTGGTGGTTTTTCCCTTCTAATAACACAGCTTCCAGTATCCTGGATTACCTTTCAAGTTGTTTTCCAGAGTCTTTGTATTTTTCAGATGCAGTCAGAATGCTCTTTTGCAGGTCTTGTCATGTATGGTAGGGGTATAGCTTTCTTGTTGTCACATGCTTCCAATAGATGTATTAGAGACTGACTGATGTTGCTTATTTATGGCTAATAAAATGGAGATATTATGTTTAAACATTTATTAAATGGTGTCAAAATCCTATTTCTACCTTCTGACACACATAAATACATTTTTAGTAGTTTACAATATAAACAAATGGCTACATTTAACAATAATTAAATGTTTTAAAAATTATTATATTTACTTCTATAGTATTTCTTTTATATCTGTCTGTTATTGTAACATACTTTGCATCAGCTTCTGCTGTTTTTTGCATCTCATTTCATGCTCAAATTAATGGCTGTAAAAATTACGCATAACGTAAATTAAAAGTCCTGTTTAATGCACAGATGTGTTAACACGCAATGTTTAAATTCTTTAGTGAATCCACCAAATCTGTCTACTACTGTCACTAAAACTACTGAAAACCATCAAGAGCATATTTAGCACTTTTATGGCTCCACAATCCAATCAAATTCTCCTTAACTCCAGGTTTTAGTGGGTCACGAAAGGTCTGTTGTCAGGAAGTTTCTAGATCTCATGTTTTCAGGCCCAGACCTCACAATACTGCTTGTATGGGCTATTCAGACCGGCTCATTGTGTATTAAACAGGCTTTGACTTATGGTGAGAAGCTTCATTAATGAAAGCCACCAACAGACAGAAGGAAAGCGTGATCACACTTCCTGTGGGAGAGAATAGAGGCTGACGACAGTCACGTTGAATAGTCTTTTATTTGGTTTAGTTGTAGATTTAAAAGGAAAAGTCCAATCTTGTTTCCATCGCATGCCGTAATGCTTTGAACAGGTGTTAGGGCGAGAATTTGGCGTGTGATTGAACAATGACGTATCGTTTAGCAGGCAGGTGAGTCTTTCCACTGGAGATCCAGCTGGGTGTGTAGGAAGGAAAAATGCAACTATAAATAGTTCCCGCGAAGGTGGAAGGAATTCTCCTGACATGCATTTGTGTGTAAAGTAGGACGTTAGCTCTGTCCCGGATGAGGAGTGAATCTCGTGAGGAGATCAGATGACACAATGCATGGGTAAATCCGATTGGTGGGAGTAACAGAAGCTGTTTGTGTTGACGACTGAGGCTGTAATTGGTTGTGACCTGAAAGGACAACAAGGAGAGTCTTCAAACCACCATTGATGATGATGATGATGAGAGCGGATAATATTTCTGTTGTGGCTTCAGTGGATCATCAATGAATCCCAGACACATTATCCACATTTAAGGGGAAAAAATCCACAAATTGTCTTTTTGTGTTGACCAACCAATGCCATTTCACACACAGAAAGTGTCAAACTTAAGATGCAAAACAGCTGGTTATTCAGATGTTGGCCTTTAAACTCATACACCGAATAATCACCTGATCACTCCAGTTTACCACAGTCATGGATGAGTCACTGATTGTGGTATCTTCTCTTTAACTCTCCCATTGTGACTCACTGCAACAGATGCCAGGCCATTTGTAAGCAGATGGCCGGATTTGCTCCTAGCTTTGCTAGTCCTGACAAAGGCCTGCTTTCCTAAGCTGGTTAATTTACACAGGCTTTTTTTCTGGGCATTACAGCTCAGTACTAGAGCATATACTTGTAGACATGCGTCATCATCATATTAGACGGTCTCAGACACTATTACTATCAGGTTTTTACTCATTTACTCAACCTGTATGATTCCCTATTCATAGTCACCGGCGCCAAATCAACGTGCAAATTGGATAACGACATGAATAATTAAAATTTCAGTTCAAACCCGTTTTCAGAGTACTTTTAATGGTGCTATTTGTCCTCTTTAGAGCTTGACAGCGCCCGTCTCCGTCTATTGTATGAACAAAAGCTAGCATGAACATTGATAAACATCTCCTTTTGTGTGGAAAAAAAAGTCATACGGGTTTGAAATGACATGAGGGCGAGTAAATGATGGCAATTTTATTTTAGGGGAACTAAACTATTATTTCTTTAAGAGCTATTGTTATTGCATTCATCATTGGTATTTTTTTAAAAGCTGCTGTGGGGTTTTCTGGTTGTTGCTGAGAAATTAAAACGCGTTTATTTCCTGCATCGCATTCAAAAGATTTTAAGGGACTTTCTTTAGCAGTACATTTTCGTGTAGAGCTTTTAGTTTGGTCAGTGAGATTTCCTTTCAAGTGGCTTGTATACAGTTACTTAGAAGTAGCTTGCTTGTGGGAATTTAAGCATTGGTTTAATTGAACCACCTCTTCGCAGTAAGAGGGTATCCGCTGTACTTTCTTACACTGCTGTGCTGTACTTTTTCTGCGTTTTAATTCCCCTGAAGCTGAGCATTTCATAATGCTGGGGGATTTTGGAGTGGGGTTTCACAGCACAGTAAGGCTGAAAACCATAAAGTATGTCGGTCTCTCTCCCCACACCCTCTTGTGGTTTCAGTCGCTCTCTGTTTCTCGCTCTCCCTTTTTCTTTTATTATTTTCGAACAACAGAGCAGGCTAGAGCTGACTTGCAGTTTCATGTGGCGTTGATCCTGGTTTTCCTGGAAAATGAGTCAACCCCCCCAACCCCAGTCTCCATTTTAACCCCCCACCCCACCCTCCTCTATTATCGTCATTCACAGCCATTTTAAGCATAATGTTTCTTCTGAAAATACAGTATTGTAGATAAATGAAATCAACTATAAGATGTGTTTGAAATGTGTCTAAGGTGGTTTCACGAAATTAGCTGGTTTGAGTACACACCTGTGCATTACCATTTGTTTTTGATTTCCCGGTATGCGAGACCTCTCATCGAGTTGTGTTTCGATTAAATCTGCTTTTGACAGAAAGCAGGCGAGCGAGACCGATAACGACCCTCAGCCCCTGTCCAATGAATTCTTTCGTCATTTTACACAATAGTGGCAAACCTGCGCTAACATGCCTCGTACCTCCACAACTCCCTTTACTGTATTACAATCCCTCCACTCTTGACTGTAATGCGTGAATCACAATTGTCCACTGTTCAGAGAGTAGAAACGTCCTGCAATGGAAATGAAAACAGATGACTCTTGAGGGACAAAGAGAAGAAATAAACAAAACAAAACTCTATTTTACTTCCTCCTCTTATGCTAATAGGCTTAGTTCATTAATTGTTTAAAGCCCATTTGCAGTTCTTTGCCAAATGGCTCTGCTAACCTGATTAAAAGCATTGGTGTGTCTTAATTAAATTAAGTGGGCTCTTAGAATTACCATAAGGCAGTGGTTTGGACAGTAACCAGCTTAACTTTTAATAAAAAAAATTTTTTACATCAGGTCTTAATAAGTAAAATAGTTTTGTTTTACATTTTCTTTTATAAAATATTTATGTCATTCTTAATCAGCTGTGACCTTCCGGTGTGTTTACATTTGATTTGCATTTCAAGATAATGAATTTGTACATATTTAATTGATGATCGGCTTTGGAACCGATGGCTAAGCTGCTTTCCTAATGTATGCCGTTTCTTTTTGTAGGTACGAGAAACTGAAACTTGGGTACCTCTGAAAAACAAGGTGTCTCCTGAGGATCTGGAGTCCTCCGGCAGCTCACCGAATGAAGACTTTGAGTTCACCGACTTAAATCAAACTGACGACGAGGATGGCTTTGATTTAGATGATGAAGACGATTACGATGACATGTCAGGCTCTGGGTTTGAGGATGCGATTGAAGATTTAGAGGTAGTTATTGACTAGCTCTTTAGTTCTTGCAGAAAATAATTTAACAAGGAAAAAACTTTCTCTTTTTTTTCACTTTCACTTACTTGAGTTTCTTTCTTGTTGAAGACAAAAGAAGATATTTTGAAATATCAATAGTTTGTATATTTAGTTATTATTATTATTATTATTATTATTATTATTATTATTATTATTATTATTAT
>CAIGQQ010031496.1:5369364-5381639 GCA_903798035.1 Danio albolineatus
ATTATTATTATTATTATTATTATTATTATTATTATTATTATTATTATGGAAGTCGATGGAGACCAGCAAAAATGGTGGTTTCCACATAATTTTTTATGTTGTCCCAACACAAATTAAGTTAAATTAACCGTTTGTACAAATTTAAGTGGATTGAACTAAAAACGATGTTGCCCCCCCCTATATATTGAATACTATAAATGAGTATTCAAGACATCCGTGCATTTCACTTTGCTCGCTGCTTTCATGTAACAAACTTGCCATTTAACTAGGATCATCTGATGCATGATTCTTTAAAGCTCAAATTGACTCACACAATGTGACTCATTCAAGCTTGACTCACTCACTGATCCACAAGTCATTACACGTGGTCACGTCCTGTTTGGAGTTGCATTACTTTCTTATACACGTTTACAATTCATGAGAACAATTCCAAGAGTTCAATCATTGATTGTCCACATAAGGCAGTTGTTTTTGTTTGGCAACCAGTTTGATGTTAGTATTAATTTTTGCACTTTTCTTTTGTTATTTTTTTTCAGAATGATCTCTTGAATAACCAGATCCCCGACGCTAAGGGGCCATTTGCTCCGAGGCCGACTGTCGATGAGAAGATTCTGGTTGACAACAATGAAGTTTTCTTGGGTGGAGCACCAAACCAAGACTTGGACAATCACAGCAATGTGCTCATGACTCACGCTGGAGATGATAGCTTGTTCAACAACACAGAGGTGCTTGCAGGTGAGGACACACTGTTATGAATGTATTTTTGTTTGAAATGGTGATTCTTTAATGTCTGCGCTGAACATTTCTGAAAAGTCAAAGCAAAAAGACGCAATAAGAGGAGGTGACAAGCAAGTTGCTGAAGAAAAAAAATGCAAATGTTTCTGGCGACTTAATTTATGGGGTCACACAATGATTTAGTGGAACATATGATCAAACCAGACCAAGCAGACAGATAGTAATAGTAAAATGTTAAAGGGGGAAATAGGAAAATATTCTTAAAACAAATAATGGAATAAACATTTTAGGCCAAAATTCTGCTTTAATTTTTCTACAATGTTCCACATTTATTCATTTTTTAAAAATATTTATCATTTTCATTTGACTATTTATTAAATGCTGTTTTTATTCAACCTTTTTTTTAATGGAAATATTCAGTTTAACTTTGAGGAATCACGTGTGTTTGTCATTTTATTGGTTTAAATAAGAATCATAGAGTATAATAACCTTTGATAAAACTATCCCGGTTTCACAGTATTATGATTCCTGCTCTGAAGTAAGCTCTTTTTAAACGTCTGGGTTAAAAATAGCAACCCCCCCCCATTGAGCACAATATATTTTATTTTAAGAAGCATTTCAAATATTTTGGAGCAGTAAACATGTCAGGCTAAATAATTAAAACGAATCATTGACTTCTGCTGCCTTTATTAGTTTCAAAAACACAGATTTCTTTACAACTTGAAAATGCATCTTTGGAGATCTTTATTTTTATTAGATATAAAATAAGCCACAATGACATGCAGTAGTTGTTTGGTAGAATTTGAATGTGAGATTTGTGAATTTGAATGTAATTTTAGCTCCAAATCTGCTTTGAAGTAAATTTTAGTTAAGAATAGCAACACTGCTAACTACATACATAACTTCAGCTCCATGTTTTGAAATGAACATCAAGTCCATATAGGTTGAAGCCTATAAATTTTGCATCTCATACATTGAGTACGTTTACATGGACTCCAATAATCTAATTTTAATACAATTAAGACAGTACTCTGATTAAAAGCCTACCACTTAATCAGCTATTTGTGATTAATACGATTAAGATCATAATCAAACTAGACAGAAATCGGATTAGAAAATGTGGAGTGCGCCGATTTTAGTCGGATTATTGAAGTGCAGTACAGACATGTAAACGCCTTAATCAAACTGTTATCGTCATCTAGTCCTTTCGCCGCATTTTGAGACAAGATATTACATACACACATGGCTGTTTGACTCTGTTCTCTGCATTTATCGATTCCGTTCCACAGTAGAGATCTGCGTGGGACTAATTTTATTCTGCAACCGACCACTCCTGCTGTATATTCAGCCTTTGTTCACCCCCTCCCCGACCCACCACGTTTTCAACCCAGTCGTTCCCACCAAATTTAGATCTGGTTTCCAAAATCTCACGTTAAAGTTGGGTACTACCAAAAGAGAAAGATAACAGATAAAACTGTAGGTTGTGCAAGGAGTGTAGGCTAAATGTCAGTTGTTTTGTTTGCTCCTTTGTGATGAGACACGAGTGCCGCCTTAAACCTGAGGTTCCAATTTTGTGACTGCTAAAAGGTAAAACTTTGAGGTATTGTCACATCGCGCAAAGGGTAAATTTTTTTTTTTCGATTTGCATCTGTGACGCATGAAAAAGGCTCCCATACACCAGACTTTCCTGATATGGGTTTACTAACAGTAAACTGACCGTTTTCTAATGCAAGGACATTGCATCTACACTTTGCTCTCCCATGTTGGTTAAGCACGCGCAGAAAGCACTGGTCATGTTTTCAGCATAACAGTCGTGAGCACTGGCTGCACCGGTGCTCAATAAGAATGAGGAAATCACAGATATGCTGTTCCAAAATAACATCGGGACTCTGGAGTGCTATATTGTTAGAGCGCCCGCTCTTGTTCAAACTACACGACCGCTACCGCGTTTTATTTGGAAATTTATTCCTGTGCCGCAAGAAATATTGTCTGGTGCAGAATGCAGAGCTCTAGACTACAGACACGTACATCGCGAAATGCGGAGGTTTTTCTCCCATTTGGCATGTGCTATGAAATTCCATTAAATCTACACTCTTCCAGCAGTTCATACTCTCATCCAATATCTCGTTTGTCACGGAGGCATGCATGAAATGTTCCTAAATAAAAGTGAAAGTGCCAAACTGCAGTTAAAGTCGACTAATTAAAAATAAAACACCCAAAATTCCATGAAACTCTTGAGGAAATGTGGATAGCGTGGTGATACGACGTCAATCGAATTATGTGCTGTAACATGTTAAACGCAGCTCATGTAAACACCTTAATCATATTATTGTCTTATTCAGATTAAGGTGAATAATTTGATCACTGACATCCATGTTAACGTCGTCATTTTCTGTTTCTGTTTTCCAGCTGTCATCGCGGGCGGAGCAGTTGGTCTGGTTTTCGCCATCCTCCTCATCGTCCTCCTCGTCCACTTCGTTCTCCGCATCAAGAAGAAAGACGAAGGAAGTTACGACCTGGGAAAGACGCCCATCTACAAAAAAGCTCCAACCACAGAAATCTACGCATGAGCATCCGCACCCTCGCATACCTTCCTCTCTATCTTCGAACTATAAGCTCACACAGTGCCTCGGCTGGACGGCCGCCGCCAACCTCTCACGTACCACCAAAACCGCAAGGAGGGACCTCACACCAAAACTTCACTCTGACTGGACATTCGCATCCAAACATTAAAGTGACTCGGAGGGATAAGCGTCTGTTGCCAAACCGCTCCATTCAGAAGATGTTGGTGTCTCTCGCGCACACCCTTCAAGTTTATTGCCTTTTCATCACGTGGCTCATTGTGTCCAGTTTTTCTTTTTGTTTTTTTGTTTTTTTTAATGAAACACTAAATGGTGCAATGGAGCCTTCACAGATTAAAGGCCGTGGACTTACCGTTTTAACCACCCGTTAAACAAACACTCCGTGTCACGATTGGTGCTACAGAGGAGGCGTTTACTGTAGCCTTTTCACCTTATCAGATGTCTTTTTTTAAATCTGTGTGCTGTAAAAACCTTTTTTTAATTTGCATATTAAAAACATCAGAGGTGAAACCAAATTGAGGGCATGCAGTACGTGTTCGAAACTAAATTCAGAAGCTGAAGTTATTGTACTAGATTAACGTACGCTCATTTCAACCGTGGTGTTACGGTACATTCCGCATATCTGTATGTAATCGCTGTGGTGGTTTTTACACGGGAGAATAGATCCACTACGGTCACCTAAGCTACTTTAACAGGTACAGATGTCGTTGATTTGAGAATCAATTCACTGCAAACAGACTTTGTGCATCCAGGGATCTGTATATAGCCATTGAATAAAATGTAAAACTTTGGTACTTAGCCATTTCTTGACAGCCTTTTATTTACCAAATATTTAAATGCCAAAATCAGTTTTTACTCTTCCTATATCTCATCCCGGTATTCGCTTTTGCCGTGAAAGCTGTTTTGGAAACTTTACGGAAATGTTTTGTTTGAGAACAATGACCAATGCTAGTACTAACTATTTTTTCCCAGTGTTTTTGTAGATGTCTTTAATTCCTTTTTTTTATTTTCTTTTATTTTTTTGGTATTAATTTAACTGTCATATTTTATTGCCTGCCTTCAGGTCGGGGGTCTTTCTCCCCCATCTCAGCTGTTGTATATGTGATAATTATTTTATTATTTTTTTTGTTTTATTTTTTAGATTTGTTTTATATACAGTAGTGTAAAACAAAATTCAAAGGCTGTTAGTCTTTCAACAGATTTGTTTTTTTAAGAGTTTCTATTTCTTTTAGACTTTTTAAGCTGAATCTATTTATGTTTTGTAGAAGGATGTTCTGGATTAGTTATGGGGATCGTGAATGAGCTGTGCATTAGCATGGCATTAAAGGAGAGAGAAATTCTGCTGCTTTGTTTGGTCACATCCAGATTTAAAAAAATAAAATCACTGATCTAATGTTGAAGTCAATGAATCATTGATTTCTGCATGGAGGTTCCGATCTGTTGAAAATAAAGCTATTTTATGCACATAACCATTTGAAGGTGTCCTGAGCTTTGTTTTCCCATGTGTCCTCAGAGGATATCAGAATCAGTTTTGAATATATAATAATATAATAATGAATATATAATAAATAATAATCTGAAAATTATTATTATTTTTATTATGTATTTATTGAACAACTCATTAATATTGTGTGTACGCGTTTTTGTGACGTGTCAGGACGCAAATCTGTATGATGACACAGGTATTACACAAATAAGGTGAAATGCGAGGACATTCCTGACGTCCTCATTTCTCAAAAAGCGTTAAATCACACAGAATGAGTTTAATCAGAGAGTAAAGCTGTACAGAGTATCTTCTGATGGTTGGGTTTAAGGGTAGGGTGAGGTGAGGGCAATACAATATACCAGTGGTTCTCAAACTGTGGTACGTGTACCACTTGTACGTGAATGAATCACTGAGTAATTAAAGTTAAAAATTGAACACACCTTTACGATACTTGTACGATAACACCGATGTGATCAGTAAATTTATTTTAATTGGCTAAACCTTTAGTTTTATTTTCTAATGGTTGAAATGCATTCTATCATTCGAAGCAAATTTCCTTGCCATATTTGTAACGGTTGTTGGGGGTGTTTCTTGCATTTTTATATTCCAACGTTGACAGGTGTAGTTTAATCACTTGCTTTTCTGAAACACAAAGCCTAACGCTTTGGAATTGCTGGTATATTATGGAGTTAATTTGTTAATAAAGATTCAGCGGCGGAACCACGCCTCACTTTGTCTCCTTAACCTACCTCACCTACTCCCTTAAACTTTTTTAAGGAAGATCATCCCTCTACACTGTAAAAAAATAAATAAAAAATTGAGTAACTTAGAATTTTAAAGCAACCAGCTGCAAAGAAATTTAGTTTATTACGCTTCAGTGGTTCACATTGTGCCAAATTATTTTTCACCAAAATAATAATTCACCAAAATTATTTATTTATTAAGTTCACCAAAAAGGCTGGCTTAAGTTTAGTATACTTTACAGAATCATTTGGCACAACTTTAAGCACTGAAGCTTAATATACTCAAAAGTTCTTTGCAGCCAGTTGCTTTTAAATTTTAAGTTGACCCAACTTTTTATTTTTTGAAGATATGGAGAAATCTAAATTTAAAGTCTTCTCAACTAATTTTTTTACTTTCGTTGAACAAACAGTTCCAAACATGCAGTTAAATTTTTTATGAGTAAAATCAACTCTGAGCTCAAAAATATGTCCACCTAACTTACAATTTTAAACTGAATTAACGATTTGTAAGTTGGATTTTTTACAGTGTAGCACTGTTCTTCTCATTCTCTTTGAACCCACCCTTCCTCTCTCTATTTAATTGCTTCCCATTCACATTCCTGTAACCCTCTTCACTCCTACATGTAGGTTGAATTGGGGGGTCCAATCGCTCTGCCAAAATATCACAAGAGACAGTACCCGTACTCTGAGTATAGGCATAGTAGACACCTGATCAACCTACCCACCTGTTCACCAGTCATCCTCTTACTCCCCTTCCCCTTCATCCCACTGTTCTTTTACCATCCCTACATGCCTACAGTAAAGTCTAGCTCAAAGTGTGGCGTGGTCCATGCTGGTGAATTAATTTCTCTGAGCTGCTGTTTGTTTTGGCAGATTAGTTTTGTGACAATAGTTAAGCCTTGGCCTGTTTTTAAAAAATCCTGTCAATATTTCCCTTTTTATAAACAGATAAGATAATGATCAAGGTCTCCTGCATAAACCTTATTAAACCGCTCTTTAATCAAAACACTTTCTATTTTTATCGTTCAATCTAAAAAGAAATCACCTGGGGCCCCTGCGAGGGGGAAAAAATGCAGATTTTGGAGTGTTTATTTTGGCTAAATGTTTTATAGTTTTGGCTAGTTATTTCCCGCCCATCACTGTTTGATTGACAGAGACAAAATCACTAAAGAGTGTAATTAGCAGCATTGGTGAAGCTCGTAAAGCGCATTGCAATATGTTTTGACGCGATCGATCATGAACCCGGTTCGAATCCAGCGTCTGATGAACACATTCTTCTTTTTCACCTTTTTTCTTCACAAGGAAGACAAGTAGGAATCATTAATAAGTGTATTATGAAAGACTCAGATTCATAGAACTGGATTGGAGAGGTGTTATATCCAAATCATATGCGTTAGAAGTTCTACATTAAAATATATATATATTTTTAGTTCTGCTTAAGCAAACTTGAACAAGTATATTAAAATCCATTAATTTTCACTAGTTTTATAAGTTTTTTTTTTCAAAGTATGCTTTAAATGCTTTAAAAATAAGTTAAATATTTGTAGACTAGAAATATATGTACTGTATATCCTTTATTTAAAAATGCAGGCAATACATTATAGATTAATTTTATTTTAAAAAATATTATATTAATCTTATTTTTTAATTTAACTATAGAGGTGCGGTCAGGTAATGGGCCCTGCAAGACATTGTGCCCAGGAGCCTCTGAATTCTTAATCCGGGCCTGACTCCTATTCATATATTTAAAATACAAGTTAATGTTTAGATTTAAAAGACATACAAATAAGTCATATACCTATACATGCAACATATATTTCAAAAAGAGTTTATATATGATATAGCCTGTATTTATGAGGTCCAAGGAACTTAATGAATAGGCTACTTTATGATAATACTTTTAATTTTCTTTTTAGTTTTTAAGAACAGTGCCATTTTTAATTAACTTTAAAAGCACATTTTATTTTAAATGTTGACGTTTTATTTATCTTTATTTTTTTTACATGTAAGCACAGTACAGTGATAATGTTCAAGCTATTTATAATGTTAAAAGTGGCTGACAATATTGAATATTCATAATAATCAGAATTAATCTGCCACGTGTTTGAACTGTGCAGTGCTGTAGCTGCTTAATTAGGCCTACTGTATTTCAATACCTGTCATTATGGTCATACTTGGAGAGACAATTTATTTCTGAGGTGGTATTTGTTGAAAAAAGTTTGAGAACCACTGCATTATACGGTTTGGTATAAAATGAATGAAATGTGTCCGTGTGTTTGTGTGTGTAAGCTACATAAACCTGAACGTGTCAAAATGATGACCTCATGCTTATTGCAATGTTTTCGTGTCATTTTCGTGGAATCTCGTAAAATGGCGATCGTATTAACTATGTTTTGGTCATGTACGTTGAAAGTCTAAATGTACGCTACAAGTGAAGTGACGTCGTGGTGAAATGAGAGGTCAGTGTTGCCAGATAGGCGGTTTCGGATTGGATTGTGCGGGTCAAAAATGGCGAGTTGACCAAATTTGGCCGGTTTTGAAACGTAAATTGTATCTGCAACTTATTTACCTAAACATAACTGTGTGCTCCTACTCCATTCAGTTAGTAGTGACCAGTGCATCTTGCTCTCTCCGCAAGAGCAAGCGAAGAAAAGTTGTATTAAAATCTGACTCTCAGCACCAATCTGACCCCTCTCGCATACACGCGCATCACGCAGCGCCTGTGTTTACCTCAGTGGTTTATCAGGACTCTGTTATCGATCATTTTTACAGCAAGATCAAACATAGAAGCGTTCTCTGAGCAGCTCCTAATTAAGTTCAAAAGAATTTAAAACGACAAATAAGACGAATTTATACCCCATTTTGAAAGCAAAATACTCTAACAGGTAGTGTAATCTACACAACAATGAGTGCAGTGAGTGGGTGAGAAAGGGGCAGTGTTTTGATGTGATCCGGTTATTGTGTTTCTGTGACTGCTGGTGTTGGTTGCTGTTTGGTTAAAAATATGACAGTTACAGTAACTAGGTTAATTTCGATTTAAATGAATTAAAATTAAATAAAATAATAATTTATATTTTGGGCGTTTGGGCGGGTTTTGGACAACTTTTGGGCTGGAGAAAGTCTGCTGTATCTGGCAACACAGCTCCTAACCTCAAGCACACCTGAATCAAATCAAGAGTTGCTTGGTTTATTCATGGGATTTATCATGTAAAGTAGCTAAAGAAGGAGGAGGAATGAAACGGGATGTTTTTCGATATAAAGACGGACTTGAGGTTGAACTTCTTGGTGGCCGCAGAAGCACTGCAAATAGGTATTTCTTTAGTTTTGTTTGTTAATCAGATATTGGCAGCCTAATTACGCACACAATTTTGTGATTGTGTCGACGTTACACAAACATCAACTGATTATTAAAATGTTTTCGTACATTAAATCATACTAGTATTATTTCTGACTGAGCACGAGCGACCAGCGTTTAATGATGTTGATGAATTAGTGCTCAAAAGTCCACACAAATTCAAATCACAGTAGTTAATTACAATTAAAATCCTATCACATATGTGTATTGCTGTCAAAAATAAATAAATAAATAAATGCAGACTTGGTGAGTAAAAGGTGTATCTGTGCTTGGAACGTCGTATACCTTTTATAATAACGTGGTCATTTAAAGGGACAGGCCTAGTCCACACACAAAACTGAAAATTCTGACATTCACTCACCCTTCATCAATCACAAACCTAAAATCTGATATATAAAATAATAGTGATAATAAATAAATTAATTAAAAAAAAAATTAAAAGCTGTAAACCAGTGACCATTGACTTCCATAGTACTTGTTTTTATTAGTCAATTAACAGTCTAACATTTTTCAAAATATATTTGTGTGTGTGTGTGTGTTTTCAGCAGCAAAAAGAATCTTATGACACTTTTCTAAACACTAATTGTGAGTAAATCTTAATTTCAAGGTGAACTTTCCTTTTTAATTCACCGACCTGACATAATCTAATGCACCCCCCCCCCAAATTAACCTTAATTGTATTAAATAGCTATTCAAAATGGCTAAATAATAAAAATAGTTCTTTTGTTTGATGGTTTTGTGATGAATCTTGCTAAAAGTGTTGCATGTGTTTGAGGCCTGCACAATATATTGTTTGAGGATCGATATCGCAATGTGTGTGTGTCTGCAATATAGTCACGTTGCAATGTTGTTCATTGCAGAGTTTAACCATAACAAAGTTTATCATTGCATGTTTTTCTGGAAGCATTTCAAGAGTTTGAAGCATTCAGGCACAAGAAATTTTTTGTAAATTTAATAAAGATGTTAATTTTTATGTTATATATATACAAGGAAGACCATGTTATTGTATGTTTGTTCAACAGGTGTTACAGTGGTGCAGTGTGTAGCATGATCGCCTCACAGCAAGAAGTTCGCTGGTTCAAGCCGTGACTAGGTCAGTTGGCATTTCTGTGTGGAGTTTGCATGTTCTTTCAGTGTTTGTGTGGGTTTCCTCCGGGTGCTCCGGTTTCCCCCACAAGTCCAAAGACATGCGGTATAGGTGAACTGGGTAAGCTAAATTGTCTGTAGTGTATGTGTGTGTTTAGATGTTTCCCAGTGATGGGTTGCAGCTGGAAGGGCATCCGCTGCGTAAAGCATATGGTGGATAAGTTGCAGGTTCATTCCACTGTGGCGACCCCAGATCGATAAATTGACTAAAAGTAAGTAACGTCTGTACTTGAATATTGTTAGACTCCCCAGAAAACCATAAAGCACTATTTATTTCAATGATCTTTGCTCTTTTGTATTGCATATGCTTACTGAATTTTACGCAGATTCACTGCATTGAGTCAAAATGAAATCCTTTCTAAATGGAGCCTTTCAAATCATCTGGTGAAATTATATTCATATCACAAAAAATGTATATCTCTATCGAAGCAAATCAGAATGTTTCTTATGTCAGATTTCCCAATATCATGCAGTCCTATGTTGAATAGTCATACTTGCAGCTTTCAAAAGCCTGAACAACACTCTCCAAATAACATTCAAAGGTCATTGGTTTGGTCATGTTGGTTTGGTGTTGTGTTTTATTAAAACCTGTTAATTTCATCTGTTAGTGACGGATGAACTCTGAATAGTGGGACAGTCCTTAATGTGTAATCTTATTGGCTCAGTGTTAAACTGGGAATTTCCACCCCTAGAGAAATGACTAAGTGTATCTGTGTGTGTGTGTGTGTGTTTTCAGCATGCTGATGCCTGTCTGCTTTACTATCAAAACAGATGAGCATACCAGAGCAGGAGAATTTTGTTTTCTTATTAGATTGAAGGATAAAAATAGAAAGTGTTTTGATTAAAGAGCGGGTTAATAAGGTTTATGCAGGAGACCTTGATCATTATCTGTTTAGTTTATAAAAAGAGAAATATTGACAGGATTTTTTTTTAAAAACAGGCCAAGGCTTTTTGAGTAAGCTAATGTTTTACAGTACTTTAAAAATACTCAAATGTCTTTGGTAAATCAAATATAATAGTTTGAAACACTGACAAAGTGATAATTTCACATGTCATATCCATAAGATGTAAGAATTTCTACAAAGAATATTGTGTACTGTAAACTCACACACTTTTTTTGTCAAATCCATGTCCTTTATAAATATAAAATGTTTATAGATTGACATGTTTCTGACCCTATAACTCTGTGGTTGGTAGTTTTTGGAAAATATAAACAGTTGCTTCAATATAATGTTAACATATACTTTCTATGTGAATTTGTTTTGAGTTTTTACTGCAAATGTCACATCCATAACGCTGGAATGCTCATATGCATATTTATAAGTTTAAATTATTTTTTGTGGAAATAAATTAATATAAATTACATTTATTTATATACAGTTGAGGGTGATGTTTTAAAATTATTCCCAACTTATATTTAATGAACAGACACATTTTTTTAAACAAAATAGTTTTAGTAAGTATTTTGGCATGGTGGCTCAGTGGTTAGCACTGCCTCCTCACAGCAAAAAGGTCACTGGTTTGAGTTCCAACTGGGCCATTTGGCATTTCTGTGTTGAGTTTGCATGTTTTCCCCCTGTTCGTGTGGGTTACAGTCAAAAGACATGCGGTACAGGTAAATTGTATAAACTAAGTTGCCCATATTGCATGAGTGAATGTGAGTGTATGGGTGTTTCCCAGTGTTGGGTTGCGGCTTGGAAGGGCATCCGCTGCGCAAAACATGTGCTGGATAAGTTGGTGGTTCATTCTGCTGTGGCGACCCCAGATTAATAAAGGGACTAAACCAAAAGAAAATGAACAAACGAATAAATAAATAAAATGAATGAATTAAATAAAACTGAATGAATGAATAAACTATTGGCTGTAGTGTATGAGTGTATGGGTGTTTCCCAGTACTAGGTTCCTGCTGGAAGGGCATCCGCTGTGTAAACATATGCTGGAATAGTTGGTGGTTCATTCTGCTGTGGTGACCCCTGATAAATAAGGGACTAAATCAAAGGAAAATGAATGAATAATGTTTTGTCTTTGCCGTGATGACAGTACATAATATTTTACTAGTTATTTAACAAGATACTAGTGTTCAGCATAAAGGGAGAGCTTTCTAACATGTTTCTTAATATGTTCTTTTATTCAACAGAAAAAAAACAGCAGTCATTAGAGTAAAAAAAGTAGAGTAAAAGATTTCATTTTTAGGTAAACTGCCCATTTTTTTTTTTTTTTTTTTTTTT
>CAIGQQ010031496.1:5381739-5395227 GCA_903798035.1 Danio albolineatus
ATATATATATTTTAAGATTTAGAAATTGTTCGTTCAATGTTGTTGTTAATTCAAGAATCCTCCTCATGCAGGTTTCCACAGAAATATTATTCAGCACAATAATTTTTGACATTTAATAATTTAAAATGTAGCTTAAGCACCAGATGAGCATATTATTAGACCTTTTCTGAAGGATTGTGTTAAGATGGAATAATGCTGAAGATATTTATTTCTTTATTATGTGATTTACATATGGATTTGTCCAAAAAAAAAAACTGAACTCAAGTGGATGACATCCTGACTATCGTGAAAAGTGAAGTAAATTCAGCAGAAGTAAATACAGAAGTGAAAACAGCTCATTTTTACAAAAGGAAAAAGTCAATTGAAACTTGCTTGTTCAGCACCAGAATTACCACTCATGTCTTTAATAACTCATGATTAAATGACCTTTGTGGGAAGTTCCCACGTGATTTGATTTTTATCTAGTGACGTTGTAGTATGAATAATATCTTAATGCCATTTAAACGAGATGCAAATCTGAATGTTTCCATGACAGTTTTTCACCCGTCTTTTATCTACTGGGAAAAAACATCACACCTGCGGCCACCGCTTCAATAGACCAGGAAGACTGTTTTCTTTTTCTAGCACAAGGAACAGTTTCATCATTAACACACACGTTTCCTCCTGCACGTTTGAATGCGTATCAGAAAAACAAGTCCATGGAACGTTCTGGAAAATCTTCAAGCTGTCACGTATTACGAAATCCTATTGGAAGATGAATGTTGCCTTTGATTTTCAACTCCAGCTCGGGTTTGTTTACACAAAGGGGAGGAGCGAAAGAAAACGGCCGTTTATTAAACATCAACTCTTTATGGAGATCATTTGCAGAATAAGTGCTTTTCTCATTTTATATTAGTTCGGCTTGTTTATGTCGGCTGTCTGTGTCCTACATTGCAGCTGAAGTAAAAATATAATAAACTATAAAGTTTAAAGTATTTGTAGTAAAGTTTTGCTGTTTTATCAGTGCGTTATATAAGAGGTTTACATCATGATATGACAACCTGACTGTTCTTTCAAAATTAAAACTTCCACAGCTATATTACATGATGGGGTGTGGGGAAAATGTCACTATTAAATAACATTTTATTAAATTATTTGTTGATTTATTTAGTTAGTTATTAGTTATATAGATATTCTGATACACTTCTTCCCGATACCGATTTCGATACCTGAGCTCAGGGTTTTGGACAGAGACCGATTACTGAACCAATATGAGTGTGTATCTGTAGAAACATTCATTCATTATTTCTGCTTCGGCTTAATCTCTATTTCTGTGGTCACCACAGTGGAATGAATCGCTAACTATTCCAGCATATGTTTTATGCAGTGAATGCCCTTTCAGCCGCAAACCTGTATTGGGAAACACTCACATTCTCACACACTAACAGCAAGAAGGTTGCTGGTTTGAGTACCGGCTGGAGTTTGCATGTTCTTCCTGTGTTGGTGTGGGGGCTCCAGTTTCCCCCACGGTCCAAACACATGTGCTATTAGTGAATTGGGTAAACAAAATTGGTGTGTGTTCGTGCGCGAGTGAATGAATGTGAGATTGTATGGGTGTTGCCCCGTACTGGGATGCAGCTGACAGGGCATCCGCTCCGTAAAACAAATGCTGGTGGAATATTTGGTGGTTCATTCTGCGGTGGCGACCCCTAAATAAGTCACTAAGCTGGAGGAAATAGAAGAACTGACTCTCGGGTTGCAGTGTTAAGCAAAGCTAGCAGGCAGGTCTCATTTGTGAACTTGTTATAGGATTGGTTTATGGTTCCAAATATTTGCCGATAGCGATACGAGAATTTTCGTAGTATTGGCAAGTATTTGTGATAATAGTACTGGTATCGAAACAAAGTTAGTTAAAGCATTTTTCTTACTTGGCTGTTGGAAATCACATTTTACAGGAGATTTTTTTTGATTGTGTGGCCATCAGGGAATTTATTTTTATTTTTTCTGCCAACTACAGATAGATTATTGAAAATAGATTTCTCTAACTGAAACCATATAGCCTGGCAGATGTATATGTGTAATTGGGACAGCAAAGTATATCCTTCCCAACCTCTGCTTATAAAATGACCATAAGCTTTTTTTAAATAGTTTTTTTATTATGATAAGGTTCGAGAAGGTACATTTCACAGTATTTTCTATAATATAATTTGTTTTCTATTGGAGAAAGTTTTAGTTTGGATGAAAGAAAAGCAGTTTTTAAATTCTTTAATCAGTTTTAAGGTCCATATCTTTAACCCCCTTTAAGAAATATTGTTTTCGATTGGCTACAGAACAAACCACTGTTATTTGATAACTTAAGATTAATTATCCAAACTTGCCTATAATAACCTTAAGTCTTTAAATTGCACTTTTAAGCTGAATACTAGTATCTTGCGAAATATTTAATAAAATATTGTGTACCATTATCATGGCAAAGACAAAAATGTATTTATTAAAAGTTGGTTATTAAAACTATTATATTTAATAATGTCTTGGAAAAAATCTCTCCATTAAACAGCACAGAAATGTTTGTGGAAAATACATATAATTCTCACATATAAACACTTTTCAAGATTTGTATATAATATCATTTGTTTACATTTTTCTAATAAACAATAATAATCCAAGTTTTGTTTTATTTTTTTCAGAATGAGTTGTATACAGAGCAATGAGTAGAACATAAACGGTGCACAGTGTTTTAAGGGAAAAAAGAAAGAAGAGAGAAGAAAAAAAAATTAATAAGAATTTCTTTTTTAAAAAAGTAAAAAATAATAATAATTAAAAAAAAAAACAGTTTGGTCTATTTCAAAATGATACTACAATATTGCAGTGTGCACCGTTAAGAATAAATAGTAGACTTATAATCAGTGCCAAGACCGGTCAAAGAAATGTCCTACAGCTTCTGAAATTACTTGGATTTTCCTTTAACTATATACCCAATCTTTTAAATCTTAGTTTTTTTTTTATTATTATTTCTTTTCAAATAAAAGCAGAATTTGTTTGGGTAATTGTTCATTTTGTTTTAAATCTCTCTCTCTCTCTCTCTCTCTCTCTCTCTCTCTCTATATATATATATATATATATATATATATATATATATATATATATATACAGCATTAACTATATATATGAACCTATTCCGTACCAGGAGATGTGTATGATAAAGATAATTTTCTGCTGTGTGTGAGAGGAACCAGTCAAACAAGGAAAGTAAACAAGAAATGCAAATGAAGTAAAGCACACAAAGGATGACTGACATGTGCGCTTTACATGCAGTGCGTGCAGTCTAACTGGTTACATTACGTGAAAGGTTAAAAATAGCTTGTGATAAAGTAGATTAAAATACCGAGTTGTTGTTTTTTTCTAGAGGAAATTGGATGCCACTCGCTGAAAGAAATGAGATGATGAGTATAGCGAGGCCTCAGTGTTGGACATCACATGCTGATTCACATGCACTTCTTTACCGGCAGTAAACTATTGACAGTGTATAGTCTTTTCATTATACTAAAGTCATTATAGTCTGGAAATACTTTTTTATGTAGTTTTTTTTTGTAGAAGTTTTCACTGAATGTTTAATTTAACAGCCCCCTAATGGTTCCATATGGCATTTAAAAGCTGCGTCACACTGCCACCTGCTGACATGTTAAAGACATCACAAGTGTATTGGTTTAGATCAGAGCTGCCCAAAGTAGGGTCCGCGGGCCAAAGTTGGCCCATTGTAACCTTTGATTTGGCCCACCATCCCATTTGAGAGAAGAGTGAGTATGATGGAGAGGGTTGGGGCGAATACCTTTAACACAGAGATCGTCATTTATAATTTGACGTAACCTTTTTTGTTTATTGCTGAGCTACAAAAAAGCAAACTGAAAAGAAATGTTTAAATGAAATGCTGTAAATGAAACAGATATTTTAAAAATGTAAATACTCACTCGATGAATAGAGGACTTTGCAGATGACATAAGCAAGCAAATCAAGGCAAAAACTAGTGTAATTTTGTTAGAAATTAGATTTGTTTTGTTTTTAATGTAATAAGATCCTTGTAGGGCGATGCAGTGGTGCAGTAGGTAGTGCTGTAGCCTCACAGCAAGAAGGTCACTGGTTCGAGCCTCGGCTGGGTCAGTTGGCATTTCTGTGTGGAGTTTGCATGTTCTCCCTGCATTCGCTTGGGTTTCCTTCGATTTTCCTCCTATAGTCCAAAGACATGCAGTACAGGTGAATTGGGTAGGCTAAATTGTCTGTAGTGTATGTGTGTTAATGAGTGTTTATGGATGTTTCCCAGAGATGGGTTGCAGCTGAAAGGGCGTCCACTGCATGAAACGTGCTGGATGAGTTGGCGGTTCATTCCGCTGTGGTGACCCCAGATTAATAAAGGGACTACCTGGGGATACTCATCCCCAGGCCCCCAGAGACTATGAGGGCCATGGATGCGATCCAAGACCCGAGACGATTCCAAGGTTCCATAATCCTGGACCACACTGTATCCTGAACAGCTGTTTGGTGCTTGGCGTAGTAGCAAGCATGAGACTGATTCCTGTGACCCTCCAAGGACAGACGAGCCTCGAGTTCTCCAGCCTCTGGTGCCTAGACTGCAGCTAGAGCTGCGCACCGATGGATTACTCTTCAGTGTTTGGACTCAAAGTGAATATTAAACAACACTGAACTGAAATCCAACATTAATAACTTGACTGACACTGTTTCAATTTACTAGAACCTTCTATGTGAAGCTGCTTTGACACAATCTACATTGTAAAAGCGCTATACAAATAAAGGTGAATTGAATTGACTAAGCCGAAAAGAAAATAAATGAATGAAGATCCTTGTAAAATGTAATAAAATACTGTTAGTTAAAATAAAGCAATATTTTATTAATTTTTGACATTCCTAAATAAATTAGGGGGTGACAAGGTGGCTCAGTGGTTAGCAAAGTCACCTCACAGTAAGAAGGTCGCTGGTTTGAGTTCCGGCTGGGTCAGTAGGCATTTCTGTGTGGAGTTTGCATGTTCTCCCTATGTTTGCGTGAGTTTTCTCCGGGTGCTCCGGTTTTCCCCTTATAGTCTAAAGATGTGCTATTGGTGAATTTAATTGCTAAATTGGCAGTAGTGTTTGAGTGTGGATGAGTGTGTGTGGATGTTTTCCATTACTGGGTTGCAGCTGAAAGAGCATCCGCTGGGTAAAACAGGCTGGATAAGTTGGTGGTTCATTCTGTTGTGGTGACCCCTGATGAATAAAGTGACTAAGTCGAAGGAAAATTAATGAATGAATAAATAAATTAGGAAATTACTCATGGTACATTATCTTCGGCCCACTAGCCTCAGTCAAGTTTGTTTTTTGGCCCTTTGGGCACCCCTGGTTTAGATAGACCTTTTACATTTTGCTCTTTTTTTATTTTTTATAAAATAAATCAATTATTAGCATCTGTTCTAAGCTTTTAAAGTCAGATACCTTCACTTTAGTCCACATGGGGAAATAGCAGTATAGCCATCATCAGCACCAGTGTTGGGGGTAAAGCATCGCAAGTAGCGCGAGTTATGTAATAATAATAGCCTACTTTTTCTAAGTAACGAGTAAAGTAACGAATTGCTCAAAGATGTTAAGTAATAAAATTAACTCAAATATTTTAAAAATGTAACTCTAGTTACATTTTAGATAAATGAATATGCTCTAAAAAATAGTTTGCTGAATTAAAAATTGTGTAATCATGTAAAATCAATGAGAAAATGAGCTCCCTGCATGAACAGACTGAAACCAAGAGAGCCTTACATTTTCTGTGATGGAAGTATTCTCATTATTTTGAACGCATGGAAGAAAAGGGGATTGTGGTCTCAATGGACAGTGATTTTACTGAACTAATAAGACAAAAACAGAAAATAAAATAAACATTTTCCTAGTTTTAAAAAATGTGTGTCTCGGTCAATGTTTTCAAACAATTATATTTGATTTTACCAAAATCTCACAAGTAGAAATTTCACATTCGTCAAATTCATAACAGAAAAGTGTCACATCCATTACAAAGTTTTTCCTTTATAAATGCAAAAATGTAAATTAAAATAAAATCAACCATGTTTGTTCTATAGAGAGCCGATTCTTATCCTTGTGATTTTCTTTATTTCTTTTGGATTGTGCAGTTTAATCCACAGAATTTCTACAAAGTATGTTGTATACTGTAAACTCACAGACTTTTTTTCGTCACATCCATAACGCATGTTTATTTTTCCTCATTTAAAGTATAAAAATTGTTTTTAGATTGATATTTTTCGGATCCCATAATTCTGTGTACGGTTGTTTTGGAAATTTATACTGATGTTTCAGAATAATGTTAACATAGGCCTATACCTTATCTGTGTGTTTATGTTTTGAGTTTTTACTGCAAATGTCACATCACACTGGAGTTGCTCGTATAATTTATTATTATTAATTTGTTATAGAAATTTTCTTTTGCTTGGGACATTCCCTTTTTCGTCTATGCAATTATTTAAAAAACACGCTAAATGTAATAATGTTTCGCTTTATTTATTTTTATGCAATACCCAGTCTAGTCCGAAAGGGGGCGATGCTTGTTTAATTTCAATCCGTCAGTCTGAGAAGGGATTGAGCAACTCGGTCATAAATCTCTCACACTAACTGTGGCTCAAAGCTACACTTGACAGCGCTTTCAGGACAAGTGCTGTTATTGTTCAGAACAGGAAAACATGAATATTTTATTGTATACAGAATCCCGAATGGATGTTTGATGTTACTGCGACTGAAACTTTCCATAGCTGGAAATGGCTTTGAGAAATGATGTGAAGTTTTGAGAGTGCAGCACAGGTGGAGCTGAGAACACGCACATATTATCAGGAGGTCAGGTTGTGGCTTTTCCTCCAGAACAAGAGTCTTTTGACTGGGTTGTTGGCCTGAGAAATGTCTGTGGTTTGACAGCGTTCAACACCTCCACTGCACATTTCTCTGCACACAGATACACAGCAGCAGCGCAGCCGTCAGCCAGTCACAGGACAGACTGTTACTGCATCTTACTTGCAATTTACTATCATATTATCAGAGTATTCAGATTATTTATAGGTTATATTATTATTGTATTTGTTTTAATAAAGCATTGAATAATAATAATTATAATAATAAATAAATAATGCACTAGCTAATAATAATAATAATAATAATAATAATAATAATGATAAATAATGTACAAGCTAATAATAATAATAATAATAATAATAATAATAATAATAATGATAAATGATTTACAAGCTAATCATAATAATAATCATAATAATAATAATGATAAATAATGTACAAGCTAATAATAATAATGATGATGATGATGATAATAATAATAATAATAATAATCATCATCATTTTTCTTTTCGGCTTAGTCCCTTTATTAATCTGGGGTCACCACAGCGGAATGAACTGCCAACTTATACAGCATATGTTGTAATGATAATAAATCTGCACGGTTATAATAATAATAATAATAATAATAATAATAATAATAATAATAATAATAATATTAATTATTATTATTATTATTATAAATAATAATAACAATAATAATAATAATAACGATAATAATAATAATGATGATGATAATAATAATAATAATAATAATATTAAATTATTATTATTATTATAATTGTTATTATCTTGTAAATGTATTATTATCTTGTAAATGTATTATTATTATTATTATTATTATTATTATTATTATTATTATTGATATCTTGTTGGTAAATTAGTATTTTTCAATTAATTTTAATGTAAGCACTAATGTAATGATGTGCATTAGTAAATTGTATCATCACTATTATATTAATTTACTTTGTGATAAATTCTAACAAATTCTGTTGTTATTGTAAAGTTAATACTTTGTAGTTTAGTAAAGTTTATTAACTAAAATGTAATGTAATATAAAATGGTTTTTTTTTGTCATTTAATGTTTAAAAAAGGAATCGTTTTTGTTTATCATTATGGAAAATATTTATAAAAATAAGTATTTTATTACTTATTCATGTTTATGAATATATTTTATTAGAATTATGAATATTGTTCTAGTTTAAAATCTATAAAGTTTTATTTAATCTTTTAAAGCTATTTTAATAAAAATAATATATTATTTGTGATCTTGTAAATTATTATTATCCCTGATGTATCTTTTGTAAATTATTATTATCATTATTATCATTATTAGTAGTAGTAGTAGTAGTTTTTTTCTATTATAATTAGCATTAGTAATATAATAATGTGCATTAGTAAATTGTATTATCATTATTGCAATTATATTCATTTACTTTGTTCATTTACTTGATGATTGACAAATATTCAGATTTATTTTATTATGTCTTTTATTATTAATGTTTATTAATATATATTTTATTAGAATTATAAATATTTTTCTTTTTTTCTTCTTCTTCTTAAAATAATAATAATAATAATTATTATTATTAGTAGTAGTGTTTTAAAAGATTTCGACTTTTAGCTATATTTTATTTCAAATATACTTGCTGATTTGTTCAACTCAAAAGGAAAAAATCTGAGAAATTCATGCTACAGCTTCATGTCATTTGAACTCAACTTTTAAAGCAAACTTTAATGTTGTTTTAGGAAAAGGCCACATTTAAGCATCTCTCTCTCAGACTGTATATTGGCACACATAAGAAACCCTCGCTGCTGGAGTGAGGAGAAGCACAGGCCATGTTTCCTCCGTTGGTCCCTCTGAAAACATCCTGAATGTGCTGCGTTCATGAGGTTTCACCCCTGGATGAGCTTGTTTATGTGTGTGTGAGTCCTGAGCTTCACCTGTTTGTCTGCGGAGGTGGACAGCTTCTTTTTTTTAATGTTCGGGCAGGACTGGAATGTCTAACACAGCGTTACCAATAGTCCATATATTTGACTTGAGGAAATAAACCATTTCTCCACACCTTAAATACAAATGTATGCTGGAGGCTGAGAAGAAACAGAGCACGTTAAAGTTTTTACATCCAGGAAAAGGCAAAATTCGGCTAAATTTACATCAGTTTACATGATTTCTCCTTTCAATGTGAAATAATGCTTTAATGCTCAGTGTAGGGACAACTTTTGCTCAAATGATTAAATCTCAAACAACTAAGGAATTGATCTAACACTTTAATTAAATGTGAATTACCACCTAGTTTAAGCTTGAAATGATTTGTTTTGCTCTGGTGATGCTTCTAAAATAATGTGATTTTAAAATATGAAGCCCCTTTAATATGTTTTTAAGAGTTAAAAGTAGAGCACTTATGAATCATGGACGATTTTCTCTTATTTTGGCACTCTATTTTTAATATTTTGAGTTTGAGTAACTGCAGGCTGCTCTTACACTCAAATAAAATAACTCATTGGATGAACTAAATTTAATTGAGGGCAGGATTTCCATCCAATAAATTTGTTTAGCACCATTTTTTTTACACAGTTAAGTGCAATTGAGTTGGTCGAACATGATTTTATCAAATACAAGTTTGAAAACATTTGTACTTTTATTTAACTTAAACTCAAAGGTCTGATAATATCATGTATGTCTATTGTGTGTCGTACGTTTCAAAGTCACTTATAGTTTTATTTGTAGTTATCCTAAATGAACTAAAGGAGACATGTTAGCATATAGGGACGGGTAGTTAGATCCTGAAGTATTGATATTTTCGATACTGGGAATGTATCAAAAGGATCAATCTTTAAGTAAAAGTATCAATCTTTTTTGGGGGGTTTTCTTATTGAGTGATCAGAGATTTTAGAATATCACTAATTATAGCGCCGTGTATTATAGAAATATTCACTTATAGGAACACGAATGTGAACTATAATATTCTTCAGCTGTATCTCCGCTGATAGGTCAGCGTCATCTCACGGCACAACAGACACCACACACACCAAGTGCAGATTGTAAAAGTCGAGCAGAGCTGTGGTCATCGTGACTAAACGTAAACAGAGTATAATCTAGAGTTATTTTACTCCAGTAAATAATGACGATGCTTCGGCTTGTCACAGAACTGTTCGCCACAGTGGCAATCCATTGACTGTTGTCAAGGATTTTTTTGTTAGGCGACTATTTGTTTTATTATATTTTACTTTTCAAATACAAAAGATTTTGATCAGTAAAAGAAAAAGACTCAAGGAGAGCGTCGACAATCATTTGCTTCATTAAATAAAACATTAAAGGTTTTTTTAAATAAACAGTTGTGCAGTGTATTATTTTTCGTTATATGTGGTGCTATTTAGCCAATTCTGTCATTTTAATAAATCATGTGTCTTGTGTATAATAATAATAATAATAATAATAATAATGAATAAGGTGATAAGCATAAAAAAATCACAAAAATATTTTAAGTATTGGTATCTGTATCGATATCGATGATACTTGTCTTGAAATACTTGGTATCGGATTGGAAACTAAAATATTGGTATTGCCCATCCCTATTAGCAAATTTCTTGAGTTACATATACAGTTGATTGAGACTGATCTCAGAACTCATTTAGGACAGTTATTGGTCACTGAGCAAAGCAACAAACTGCATCATTGCTAATTAAGCTGCCAACACCAGCATGGGTGCTTCTGCGAGGTGGTAATCTCAAAACTCAAAGCATTACATGAAACTCTTCAAGCTTAAGTGAATATTAAACTCCATCAAGCCTTTCTATTAACTTTAAACCCCTTTACTTTTATTAAAGATTACTTTTATTATCAACATTTCCCTCTCTTAATTCAATCCCATGCAAAGCATGCTGCGAACTACAAATCCCCTAACCAGGTAGTTGGACCAACACAATTCCTTCATGTTGTCCCAACACAAAATGCTTAAGTTACCTTAATGGTTTACAAATTTAAGTGGACTGGACATAAAACTAATAAATTAGCCCAAAAAATCACATGAATTGTGTTGTTTCAGCTAATTTTAAACATGGTAGTTTGAACAAGCAGCAGTAAGCATTTTTTTGAGTGCACTATCAAACATATTTTGTTGGAATGTGGATGATTTAATACAATTAGACAACATTTTTTTATAAGGAGACTACTTTGGACATTTTTAAAAAGGTACCACCAGGAGTCTTAATTAAACTGAACTGAAAAATCATATTTAACTATGAATATATTTTTGTGTGAATTTTACTTATTTATATTTTAGATATTTATCTAAGTATCTCTTTATTGTAATACGAATTTGTTTTTATCATGTAATATTTTTATGTAAATACATCTGGCCATGAAACTGCCATAAGTTGCTGATCTGGCAATGAATAAATAATAAATCAATAGAATATTTTGAGTTTGAGGCGCCACGGTGGCCTAGTGGTTAGCACGTTCGCCTCACAGCAAGAAGGTCGCTGGTTCGAGCCCCGGCTGGGTCAGTTGGCATTTCTGTGTGGAGTTTGCATGTTCTCCCCGTGGTTGCGTGGGTTTCCTCCGGGTGCTCCGGTTTCCCCCACAGTCCAAAGACATGAGGTACAGGTGAATTGGGTAAGCTAAATTGTCCGTATATTGTATGAGTGTGAGTGTGTGTGTGTGGATGTTTCCCAGGGATGGGTTGCGGCTGGAAGGGCATCCGCTGCGTAAAAATATGTTGGATAAGTTGGCGGTTCATTCCGCTGTGGCGACCCCGGATTAATAAAGGGACTAAGCCGACAAGAAAATGAATGAATGAATGAATTTTGAGTTTGAAAAAGTGAGACTTTATGGTATGTTAGTGCTGTCAAACGATGAATGGCAATTAATCACATCCAAAATAAAAGTTCATATTTACAAAATACATTGGTGCATACTGTGTGTATTTTTGTGTATATTCAATTCAGTTCAATTCATGTTTATTTCTATAGCGCTTTAAAATGTAGATTGTCAAAGCAGCTTCACAGATTATAGTAAATTGAAACTGTGTCAGTCCAGTTTGAAGAGTTGAAGTTCAGATTAGTTCAGTTTCATTGTGGTTTAATTTTCACTGCTGAAAGTCCAAACACTAAAGAGCAAATCCATCGATGCGCAGCTGTACAAGTCCCAAACCATGCAAGTGGCGAAGAACAAACTTCACCAACTGACGAAAGTGAAGGAAAATACCTCAACCAGTCTCAGTCGGGCACGGCCGTTTCTCCTATAAATATATGCATGATCTATATTGTGCATAATGTTTTGTTGTAATTTAATCCAAATTATAAATAAATGTATATGTACATGTATTTCTTTAATATATTTTTGTATTTTATGGACAGAATATGTGTGTATATATACAATTATTCAAATATACAGAGAACACAAGTATATATTAAGTAAATGCAAACTTTTATCTTGGATGTTATTTTTTAATTGATTGTTTGACAGCATAAATGTGTGTGTGTGTGTATGTGTATTTATATTTATTTATTTATTTATTTATTTTACTGTGTCTGGTGTGTGTTTGGGTGGCACAGTGACTCAGTGGTTTGCACTGTCACCTCACAGCAAGAAGGTCGCTGGTTTGAGTCCTGGCTGGGTCAGTTGGCATTTTTGTGTGGAGTTTGCATGTTCTCCGCTTGTTGGCGTGGGTTTCCTTTGGGCGCTCCGGTTTCCCCTACAGTCCAAACACATGCGCTAGGTGAACTGAATAAGCTAAATTGCCCGTAGTGTGTGAGTGTGGATGTTTCTCAGTACTGGGTTATGGTTGGAAGGGCATATGCTCGTAAAACATATGCTGGAATAGTTGGTGGTTCATTCTGCTGTGGCGACCCCTGATGAATAAAGGGAATAAAGTCTTATTTAAGGGGATAGATCACATTTACTCACATATTTGTTGCATGCCTGTTTGAATTTATTTTATTATTATTATTTTTTTAAATAGTTGAACACAAAAGAAAATATTTTGAAAACTGGTAACCTTTGATAATTCATAGTAGGGAGAAAATGGTTGTTGTAACCCAAAATAAGGGTCAAATAAGGACAAACCCAACATTGGCTACATTTTTTCAGTTCAATTCAAAATGACACGTTCAACCTAGTGGCTGGCTTTGTCCATATTTGACCCAGTGTTGGATTGCTACAACCCAGCATTTTCAGTGTGTGGAGATCAGTGGTTAGCAGTTTTCCAACATTCTTCGAAATATCTTTTGTGTTCAACAGAACAAGTGACTAAACGATGGCAGCATTTTTCGTGTTTGGTTGAACGATCCCTTCAAAGGCATCTTTACATCACCTGTCACGTGATGTTAAGTGGATGGATAGTTTGCATATCAAATCTGACCCGTGGTTCATAAAGCGAAGGTTTATTTAGTGACCTAATGCGAAGATGTTGTTTTTGTGTATTCAGTGACTCATGCTTTAAGAAGAAATATTGCACATGAATAAATCTGGACAGCATGACATCAGAGAGTAATTAAGCCCGTTTGCGTTGGAATTCCGTTTCCAATTCCTGCGCTCAGGTTTGCGCGCGACTCGAGCACCTGCAGGTCCGTGTGTGTGTGTGTGTGTGTGTGTGTGTGTGTGTGTGTGTGTGTGTG
>CAIGQQ010031496.1:5395237-5415269 GCA_903798035.1 Danio albolineatus
GTGTGTGTGTGTGTGTGTGTGTGTGTGTGTGTGTGTGTGTGTGTGTGCGTGCGTGTGTGTGCGTGTGTGTGTGTGTGTGCGTGTGTGCTGTTTTCACTGGACAGCGTTCAAACTCAGGGAAAGAGAGGGTGAGGGAGAGCGCGCATTACGCCATCCTTCCCTCCTGGAAAAAGTGGGAATTTAAACAAGTCTCTCAGAAGATATCAAGCAGAACCGCTGGACTTCAGCGAGGGACGCCGCGCTTTCCTACAGACTCTTCTTGGATCTCCACTTTTGGAGCTGGATCACTATGGTTCTGAAGAGCGGGACTCATGGCAATGTTTTGCGCATAATAATCGATCAGACGTTTCCAAAGCTTCATCTGTACCTCTCCAAACCCGCTCATGGTAGAGCTGTCCATTTCTCCATCACCGAAGCTCAGAGGAAGATCAGAGGATGAAAGTTCTGACTAGTCTCCCTCTTTTACTGGGCTTCTGTACTCTGCTGGACTTCCTCGTCGCCGGTCACAGGAGCACCGGAGCGGCCAAACTCAATCCGCGTTTCCCAGTGGCGCGCAACGGCACCCCCGACAACGCGAAGATCTCCCGCATCCGCGCCGGTCCTCCTCCGATAAAGGCTGACGGGAACCCGGCGCGTGTCAGTTTAGGGCGCAAGGAGGCCGCGCGCTCTTGGGTACCCAAGGATGCAGCAAGCCTCGCATCCTCTTCCAGCATCCAACACCACAGTAAAGCAGCTTCTGCGCAGAAATCCTCCGCTCCGGCCGCGGTCCGGGCCGCTCCTGCCGGGATCAAGAGCATCGCTCCGGCACCGGCCCATCTGCGGATGAAAAGCGCGGTGAAGCTGGAGAACAGCGAGGAGCCCAAACACCCGCTAGTGATCCCTCATGACTACATGCTGTCGCTTTACTGGTCTCTGACCAGCGGAGAGGTCAATACCAGTGTCCTGCACGAGGCGGGGATGGCCAACACCATCACCAGCTTTGTGGACCGAGGACAAGGTGATGCGCAACAATGTGTTCTTGTTTTACTGGTGTGAGAGTTGAATGTGTATTATAACCGGGGCAAGTTGCCACAATGGGGATTTGCCAGGTCTAACATGTTTTTTCTCCATCTAACTGGGTTTTTGCATCTTTATTTCAATAGTTCAGTTAATAATAAAATATAAAATGTTAGGTAATATTCATATGTGTATTTTTTGTAACGAATTATTTGGTAACACTTTAAAATAATGGCCCATTAGTTAATGTGTTTATAACATGAACAAACTATTAGTAATGCATTTATTACGGCGTTTGTTCATTTCTGCTATGTTATTTTAGTTAGTAGCACGTGGTGCATTAACTAATGTTAATAAGCACAACTTTGGATTTTAATAAGCCATAATGTTAAACTTATTAATAAATGAAATAAAATTTCAAGATTATTTATACTTTTAATAAATGCATAAAATATTAGAACATTATTCTGAAGTGTTACCAATTATTTTATAATTATTTACTATAAATTACGCAAATGGCCACAATCAAACCAATATTTTCTAAATTATGGCGAAGGATTTTATTTATTTATTTATTTAATCTTCAACGATGTGACTATATGCCCCACCATTAGGGGCCAGTATTGTTTTGTCTTGTAGTATGATGGTAAAAATAGTTTAATAGTTTTAAGGCAAGATTTTCAGAAACTGGCTTTTATGACAAACCATACTCTAAATTATCAACTTGAGTACAATGTGCGACAGACAGCCCCAGTCTCAGATTCTATTATCAAAATCACATTACGTATATTTTAGCTGTTGTAACTCTAGTTTTTAATCCCCTTTAAGCACTTTTAGCACCCTTAAATAGTCCATAAAGACTGTAATAAATAATCATGAGCATAAATATTTTATTTAGTTTGACAAAATACCAGACCTCATCGTAAATGTGTACGATGGCACACAAAAAAAGTCAGAAAGGAAATAGTTAGATTGAGTTAAAGCCTGTCAAGCTGCAGGATACTGCTGTCACTGCTTGAAATGTCACGTCAACTATCCATTTGGAGTCTACATTTACGCTAAATTGTCCTTTTCGGTTTATACAAAAGAGTCAAAATAAGAAAACATCTTATTTCTGCTCAGCATTTCACTACCCATTAAATCTGCTAAATCTTTTTTTTAATCCGGGTCTCTGACCAAAACCAACTGTGTCAATATGCATCTGGCACAGGACTTTTGATGGACCTCTGCTCAAAGTAAATAAACTCCTGGGCCGGTTACAAGTAGGTGGCCTCAATATGCTTTTATTTTTTCTAAGTAAATCTTTTTACAACGGCATTTAAGCGGTCTTGCTTTCTGTAACCGAGGCTGGGTCCAGAAGCTTTGAATGGTTTTAGTTTATGCTGTGTGAAATGCTCTATGCAGATTTATAGTTACCACATCCTCTGTAGACACAGAGCAAAAATGCATGCTTTTTTCTCTTACGTGAAGGCAAATAATGAACATTTACTTACCTCCATGTCCTTTAAAAGCTATTCATGAAGATAAAATGGGATATTAGCTCTCCATTTATTTTTTATCGAATAAAAAAGTAACCTGGAACATTCTGCGAAACATCTCATTTTGTGAAGAATTAAAGTTTTAGATGTTTGGATCAATGCGATTTTCATTTTAGGAGAAAATGTGGAAATCCATTGCACATTATGTCCTTTCAGTGTAATTTACATCACCACACACACACACACGTGCACGCACACACACAGTTCTAATCAGCTGCACTCTCTCTGCCCTTCTCTGTGCACTTCAGATGGTCTTTTCAGCCCATGTTAGTGAAAGCCATATGTCACGGTGGTAGGCCCACTGGTAAATAGCTGCAGGTTGATAATAATGCTGTGTTTACAGTATGTTGTGGTCTCCAGACCGAGGTCGTCTGGTTTTAATAGTCTTTTGAAAGCAAACTGTTCTTGGATAAAATGAACCCTTTGATTTTTATAATGCTCTGCCTTCATATTGCATTGCATGCAGAGACACACACACACACACACATAATCAGGATGTGCAAGCTCTGATTGTGAGAGTTTAGCTGTGGTGCTTTAGAAAAGATCAAAGCGACTGATCATATTAGCATTTTAAAGATAAATCTCTTCAGTTACATAAAAGTTAGGTAATGGTATCAGATGGCAATACCATCTAACTGAATCATTTCCATATTTCTGCAATATGTTGTTCATTGTGCATAATACACTGTAGTTATTCAAAAATGCTTTTGGATTACCATGGTAAATGTCTAAACGTTGGTATTTACACAATGCATGTTCAAAATCCATGGCATTATTACTATAAAACACAGTGTTAACCTGAAATCATGTGAAAAAACATAGTACTATAGTTAATTGTGGGAAATGTTACAAAAAAAGGCACGAGGAAAAACACTGTACACAACCTGACAAAAGTTGATCCCATTAGCAGCAAATAATAACTTGACTTCTAGTTGATCATTTGGTAAAGTGGTATTTTTTCCAACGAATCATCCGTTGAACTGCATCCCAATCATCACAAATACTGCAGAAGACCTACTGGAACCCGCATGGACTCAAGATTCTCACAGAAAACAGTCATGTTCGGTGAAGGAAAAATCATGGTTCGGGGTTACATTCAGTATGGGAGTGTGCGAGAGATCTGCAGAGTGGATGGCAACATCAACAGCCTGAGGAATCAAGACATTTGTGCTCCCCATTACATTACAAACCACAGGAGAGGGTAAATTCTTCAGCAGGATAGCGCTCCTTCTCATACTTCAGCCTCTACATCAAAGTTCCAGAAAGCAAAGAAGGTCAAGGTGCTTCAGGATTGGCCAGCCCAGTCACCAGACATGTACATTATTGAGCATGTCTGGGGTAAGATTAGGGAGGAGGCATTGAAGATGAATCTTGATCTTGATCAAAGAATCTTGATGAACTCTGGGAGTCCTGCAAGAACGCTTTCTTTGTCGTTCCAGATGACTTTATTAATAAGTTATTTGAGTCACTGCAGAGATGTATGGATGCAGTCCTCCAAGCTCATGGGAGTCATACACAATATTAATTCTGTTTCCATTGCAGCATGACTTTATATTATATACTGTACATTATTTCTGTTAAGTAACAAGATTTCTGTCTAAGCAAAGTCAGACCTTAACTGTTAATTCAACTGTTCTAATTAAATAATTTAAAAATCAAGGCATGATCATATTTTATTTTGGTAAAATAAGTGTAATCTAGAGGCATTTTGCCTTTCATATAAGCCACTTCTGATACCAAATGATCAACTAGAAATCCAGTTATTATTTGTTGTTCCTAAAACTTGGATGGGTGACAAGACTTTTGACAGGCAGTGTATTACCCTCACACGTGTGCAAAACTTTATTATCATTGTAAGCATGGTATTCGTATGAAACATACAAAACTCAATGACATTATCATGGTAAATATAAAGAAATAACAGTAAACACATTACATTTTTAGTGATAATGTGCAATAAAATATGGTATCATGATATTATTGTGTCCACAAATTTGTAATACCATGGTTAAAGTCTAAAACATATTAATATGATGCATGTGCAAAGCATCACACTAATTAGTATTACCCTGACGTCATATGAAAAACCTTGCTTTTACTATCGCAAATAATGGAATCATGATAAATCTAAAATGGCGTTATGCCCAAAACAAAAAGAACATAGTAAAAGCATCACACATGCCTAAATAATAACAACAAAATGTAGTAAAAAGGTTTTAATCCTGATACTGTGTGCAAAACACTGTATTACCATGGTAAAGTTAGAAAAACATAGTAACTGTTATGGTGCATGTACTGTAAAACATTATAAATGTCAGCACTGTTGTAACTGAGGTTCTCTGTTGCAGATGAGCGTGCGCCCCTGCTGAGACGCCAGCGGTACCTCTTCAACATCAGCTCAATGGAGAAGGAGGGTCTGCTGGGTGCAGAGCTGCGGATCCTGCGAAAGAAGCACATGGACTCTCGAAAAGCCACGTTCTCTGAGGGCATGGCAGCTCTGAGACTCTTCACCTGCGCCTCAGGTAAAAATGCAGCCATTCTACTGCAAACGAGACCTTTCGACTCTCACAGCGCCTCCTACTGGGAGGTGTTTGACATCTGGAAAGTGTTCAAGAACTTCAGAAACACTCCTCAGCTCTGCTTAGAGCTGGACGCTGTTGATCAAGGTCGACCGCTCGACTTGAGGTTACTGGGATTAAGTCGAGCGGGACGACAAACTAAAGAGAAAGCCTTCTTCGTAGTGTTCGGGCGCACAAAAAAGCGAGGGCTCTTTTACAATGAAATCAAAGCACGGTCCGGGCACGATAATAAGACAGTGTATGAGTATCTGTTCACTCAGAGGCGGATGCGTCGGGCACCGTTGCCACGTGGGAAAAAGCCAATCAAGAACCCCAAACAGAGATGCAACCGCAAGCAGTTGCACGTGAACTTCAAGGAAATGGGATGGGACGACTGGATCATCGCTCCGCTGGAGTACGAGGCCTTTCACTGCGACGGCGTCTGTGACTTTCCCATCCGCTCCCATTTAGAGCCGACCAATCACGCCATCATCCAGACTCTCATGAACTCCATGGACCCTAGATCCACCCCGCCGACCTGCTGCGTGCCCACCAGACTCAGCCCCATTAGCATCCTGTACATCGACTCGGCCAATAATGTGGTGTACAAGCAGTACGAGGACATGGTGGTGGAGAGCTGTGGCTGCAGGTAGCGAGATGTGACTATTTACATTTTGGATTTTCGCTACTTCCGGACTTTGTCAGAATGTTTTGGTAAGACTGCCAAAACCAAGAGTACGACTTTTATTTGGTGCAAACGTTGGCCTGTCTACTTGGAGGAGGGTTGTGCACGATGCTGAATTCAACAGAGAATCTCTTAAATTTGATGGGCTTTATGTGTAACAGAGGCCAGCCAGTGAAGTGCTGTTCAGGTAAACCTCACTACTCTGACCTCTATAAGGTGCTCTAGCGACAGACACTGGAGGCCATGGTCTTTAGCCTCCTTGGTAGAGCAACCAACTCCCATGCGTAAAGTTTTCATTTCGATCCCAGTTCTAAGCGGATTGGGTGCAGTAGGATCGGCAGGGCTTAATTGGTGCCGTGACCCAGATGGGATTGAGGTTTAGGGGGGCGAGTGTAACGGAGGCCAGCTAGTGATGTGCTATGCAGGTAAACCTCACTCCTCTCACCTCTAAAAAGTGCTCTAGCGACAGACGCTGGAGGCCATGGTCTTTAGCCTCCTTGGTAGAGCAACCAACTCCCATGCGGAAAGTCGCCTGTTCCATTCCTGCTCAGAGCAGGTTGGGTGGCTTAGGACGGCGAGGTTACATATGCACAGTTGGTGTTTTTCAGCCAACGGTGAAGTGAAAGATTTATGAGACTATTTTCAATTTTATAAGGTTCCTTTTACAGCATCGATGTTGTAATGTAATTAAAATACATTCAGTTAAATAGACTTAAGCATTCATTAAGTTGTTCAAGTGTAAGACGAGATGAAAGACTGCGTAAAAGTAAGTGCTGTCAGTAGCAGCAGGCTAGCTCAGAAACTCCATTGAAAATACAGGGGTAAAATCATAATGTTCAAAATCATAATGTTCATATTTTAAAGACATGGCGGGGTAAAATTTAAACTTAATGCAGTGCTTCTTGTCTGGTCTGAGACCCACTTTGTATCATATATCAATCAGGCAGTAAAGATCGCTTAAACGTGGTGATATTTTTGTAATGGAAAGACAGTTCACTAGAATCGCTTGGGCTGGCTGACTGAAAATTAAAAGTCTGTGTGCATATACCCTATTTTTGAGTTCAAATACACAAGACAAACAGGATGCAGAATAGCAATTTAAATGTGATTATAAGGAACTTTAGCCACCTTTCCACTATCGTGCTTAACTGTTCTAATGCTGGCTTCACACCAAACACGAATCTCTTGCTTTAGTTTATGCCGAGTTCAGACTGCATGATTTTCAAAGTTGTCGTGCGTCAGATGTTTTCACACTGCATGACTATCTGGGTTAGCGTTACGTTTATGCTTTGTTTACGCTGCAAGATTGATCGCCGACAGGAGGGTTTCACACTGCATGACTTTAAAATAAAAAGAATCACTGACAACTTTTGTCCAAAGTACATCTCGCTGCCAAACACGCACAAGAAGTGACATGGAAACAACACAAGGTCATGGAGTATATCTTTTCATGTTAACTACATAATGAGAAAGAAGCCTTTAGTGGGGCTCACCTGGTTTTTGAAGGGCATTAGCAGTTTCTCCTCAACTTTTCTTCTTCTTTGACTCGGTTATGGTATTGCTCAGGCGACACGTCAAACAGACACGGGTGCTCCTGCCAAATTTCAACTAGTTTTTCCTTCATTTCTTGGGTCCAAATAAACAAAATGAGCACTTTTAACTTCTCTCTCAACCTACCCATACTGGTGGATGCTGCTCTCTCATTGGCTGTAGGTAATCGCCAATACTATTTTCAATCAGATCACATTTGAACCGCAGACAGCTCCAGATATTTAGCACAGTAAATATCTCACAGGCGTCTGCGACTCATTGGCGATTCTCTCAGATCAAGTCTTTGATTGTTCACACTGTGTGATTGTTACTCACGTGATTGGACACCGATTTGCCTGTGTTTTCAGGCATTTGACTGCGATTATCTCAAAATCGGGAAATGCATTACTCGCCGGACACTTATCAATTCAAATTAATTTTCAGCTCAAGTTAAATTATTTGAACTTGCACAGAGGACACGACTGAGACAACGTTCATGCATTTGCAGCATTCACAGCGCCTTCCAGAAATTCAGCATACAGCAGTTTCAATATCAGCAGTGACATGGCATTTCCACAATATCTGTATTAAAAAAAAAACGACATGAAAATCCAGCCTGATCTTACGAGAAACAGTAAGCATTTTACGTTTTGCCAGTTTAGTTGCTAATTCGTACGAATTTGTACAAGTTAATTCGTACGAAAATGTACGATTTAAACAAGGAGGCATGGCACCCAACCCCACCCCTAAACCCAACCGTCATTGGGTGATGAGAAAATCGTACTAAATTGTATGAATTAGATCATACGAATTAGCCACTAAATCAAAAGTTACGAATTGCTATGAGATAGCGTTGGAAAATCCATGCTTTTTACAGATGAAGTCTGCGTTTAGGTAAAAACGAATAAAGCTGTTCAAGCACTGTTTTTATTGACCTTTTTAAAATTCGAGTTGATTATTTGAACTTGCGGGAATATGCGATTGAGACCGATACCATTTATGCCGCCTGTTGGAAATATGCCTGTATTTGTTTGCATTGACTGTCTATGTAATCGATTACACCAACACTTAATTTCGCTTTTGGTATGAACCCAGCATTAAAACAGTGAGGTCAGTTACCAGTGCTATTGTTATCCACAAAAACAAACCATTCTCAGTGCGGTGGTGGAGTGCATATGGACAAAGTAAATTTTTAAAAAGTAAATTTTCCGTCTTAGTCTCTTTATTCATCAGGGGTCACCACGGTGGAATTAACCGCCCACTTATCCAGTATAGGTTTCACACAGCAGATGCCCCTCCAGCTTTCTAATGAAACCAGTGAACTTCCCTGTGCAATGGATCAAGGTGTGTATATTAATATATAGAAGCTGTCACTCCTTAGGGTAAACACTTCAAAGGGATTAGAGCATCGGGATGAGCCTTTCTGGATGGAACACTGTGCAACATCAGTCTACTTCTCTGTGCAAAGCATCATGAAGTGTCCATCAGATGTGGCCTTTGAAACCCTTCAACTTAAAGTGTCTTTCAAAGTGGCTAGTTTTGAGCACTTTGGATTGGAACGACACTTCAATATGGTGGCCATGATTGGGTTTTAGCCTGAAATGCCTGAAATATATCTCGTTTGGAACCCATCGTCTTCCATTCTGAATTTTGCACAACCCAGTCGCTATCGGTTGCACCCACAACATCCATGCATTCTTATTCACACACATACACTATGGACAATTTAGCCTACCCAATTCACCTGAACCGCATATCTTTGGATTGTGGGGGAAACCGGAGCACCGGAACACAGGGAGAACATGCAAACTGCACACAGAAATGGCAACTGACCCAGCAGAGACTCGAACCAGCGACCTTCTTGCTGTGAGGCGACAGCACTACCTACTGCGCCACTGTGTCGCCCCTTGGTAAAAACCTATTAATTATATATTTTTTTATAATCACACTTGATTAAAAACAGTCTGGAGAAACACGTTTTCCCTTTGTACATGTCACTAGAGGTGAAAAGCCTCACCCATCTCCCCCTCATTAGCATAAACAGCCCTGAGTGAGAAGCAGCCGTATGGCATTAGGATGCTTTTAGGAGTTTTAGGATGCTCAAATGAACACTGTAGACTCCAAAGACTGCCTTCTTCTGAGACACTTCTTCTGACATTTTCAGATAACGTTGGTCCTGTTTTGAATCTGCTGCTAATGCCTATGGATAGGCGTTTGTAGCCCCGCCCTCTTTTTAAAAAGTGTGAAATCTCCTTTGAATTTAAAGCGACAGTCACCAAGACGGCACAATTAGGATCAAAGCCTGAAAGGGGCAGTTTCGAAGAGCTATAAAACAGTATCTGCGAAAAAGGCATAGTGTTCCACCTGTCAACCCTCCCGTATTTTACAGTTTTATCCCGCTACTATCCCGTAAATGTATTTTCCTATATTTCTCCCAGATTTTCAGTGTTTCTCTGAAGAGTGACAATAAACATTAAAGAGCCGATCCTCCCTATACGCAACCTTTACCACCGAACCACCAGGGGCCGCCCATTGCTCTTAAATGTGAGTCAGTTCTGTGCTTTCGTTTTATTTAGGCATGAAACACTTTAAGATAAATATTTAAACGGTGGGATTCCCTTTCCTTTTCAATACAGGTTCCGTCACTCCTCCTATGCAATCCTCTAAACAGTCATAAAGCGGTATGAGACTGTCAGCTGACACGCTCCATAGTGATAAATAGACGCTGTTTCCTAAACGGATTTTGTACATGCGATTTGAAGCGGATCGAAAGTCTGGGTTTTAGCTGCGTGTTTAAACAGACATATACACATAATTAATAATAATAACATCTAAAGATGTCGATCTTGGTGTTTTTTTTTTCCAAACACAACTAATTGTGTCCTAAATCCCTTATTTTCCCATCCCAATGTTGACAGGTATGTAGTGTTCACATGAATCATTAAGAACAAACGCCTTTACATCATTTTACTTTATTTACACAAACCTGTGTTGATGTGGCAAGAAAACCTGGTCAAATTTTAGATGTCTTCTTCAAAACTAGTAAGTAGTTTCTCTGCTGATAAGTTTGGCAGGTTAGCGGTGCTCATTTTCCCCCTGCTGGTAGATGTTGAAACTACACCATCTGGCTGCTGCTATAACTACTACTCCATTCGGTAGATTATCAGTGAATGCGTTTCATTTGAAGCTATAATTCATTCTCAACTTTTCTAGTGTCAGATCTGGTGAAAGTACACCACTATTACCCACAGCTGGTTTAACAGGTTTGTTTCTGTCCTTGCATTATTAGCTGCTCAACAGAAGCACATTTGGTTTTCTTTTGAAATGTTAAAAGAACTTGATTAAATGTTAAGTTGTTATATAATAATGTGTTGTTTTTATCGAGATGTCATGTAGTTCAGTGCCAAGTAAATACTTGTTTTTATCTTTGTTTTACAAAAGTGTTATAACTAAAGGGATTTTTTAACAATGCAGTTACTCTACAAAGTAACAACATGTAACGCATATTGTGATGTCAACTGTTTTACAACAAAAATGGTTTCAATTGTTTTTTGTACATATAGGAAAAGGTCTATAATTACACGTGAACATGGCATTTAAATGGAGTGAATTTAATTCAACAACTACAGCACAGACAGTTTACCTATGTTCTTACTTTCAGTTTTTTGTAAGGTTTGACAGTGTTGGCTGATAGCAGCAGATATTCATAATTTGTCTAAACTATTTTGGTGGTACTGACAGCAAAATTAGTTCAACTTTGCTGATGACAGAAATACAGTTGAACGTTTTCTATGCCAATCCCTGAAACAATTGAACGGATTATTTGTTTTTTTCAATAACCATACCATTTATAGCAAAATGCCTGGATATTTATAATGTAAAGTGTGAAACATTTTCACTAATAAAGTATACAGACCTCTAAAATTCAGTCTGATTTAATGTGATTGATGCATTTGAGTTCTGTTTAACAGAGCAAGGAAATTTTAGACCTTACTTTTGATATATTATGATTACTTTTTATTCTTTTCTGCACAAAGTCTTATTTCTTTTAATTTGGCTGGACACTTTTTAAAAAAAACAACAACACTATACATATATATATATATATATATATAGTGGGGGGATGTATGCAGCATCCACTTGGATGATGCAATGGCAGCCACAAGACAACTTGCCACACACCAGCTATAGAGACAGTGGAGAGAGAGTGATAAAGCCAATTCGATGGATGGGGATGATTGGGAGGCCATGATGGGAGGGCCGATGAAGGGAATTTGGCCAGGACGTCAAGGTTACACCCCTGCTCTTTACGAGAAGTGCCATGGCATTTTTAATGACCACAGAGAGTCAGGACCTCGGTTTAACGTCTCATCAGAAAGACAGGACCCACTGACAGCATGGTGTCCTCTTCACTCTTACTAGGGCTTTAGGACTGACACAGACCACAGGTCTCCTGCGCCCCCTGCTGGCCTCACTAACACCACTTCCAACAGCATCCTAGTTTTCCCATGTGGTTGCCCATCCAGGTACTGACCAGGCTCAGCCCAACTTAGCTTCAGTGAGTCCCCAGCCTTGGCTTGCAGGGTAATATGGCTGTGGCATAAGTATTCACAGCTTCTGCTCAATACTTTGTTCATGCACCTTTGGCAGCAATTACAGCTTCAAGTCTTTTTGAATATGATGCCACAAGCTTAGCACACCTGTCTTTGGGAATGTTTGCCTATTACTCTATGCAGTACCTCTCAAGCTCTATCAGGTTGGAAGGGAAGCGACGGTGTAGAGCCATTTTCAGATCTCTCCAGAGATGTTCAATAGGATTTAGGTCTGGGCTCTGGCTGGGCCACTCAAGGACATTCACTGAGTTGTCGTGAAGCCACTCCATTGATATTTTGGCTGTGTGCTTTGGGTCATTGTCCTGCTGGAAGATGAACCGTTGCCCCAGTCTGAGGTTGAGCACTCTGAAGCAGGTTTTCATTCAGGATGTCTCTGTACATTGCTGCATTCATCTTTCCCTCTATCCTGACTAGTCTTCCAGTTCCTGCTGCTAAAATACATCCCCACAGCATGATGCTACCACCACCATGCTTCACTGTAGTGATGGTTTTAGCCTGGTTATGAGCGGTGCCTGGTTTTCTCCAAATGTAATGCCTGGCATTCACTCCAAAGAGTTCAATTTTAGTCTCATCAGACCAGAAAATTATGTTTCTTATGTTTCCACTGTGCTCATTGGAATTTTTTCTGTAATCTTCCCCAGCCTTGTGCCTCGAGACAATCCTGTCTTGGAGGTCTACATACAATTTCTTTGTCTTCATGCTGGGTTTGTGCTTTGACATGCACTGTCAACCCTGGGACCCTATATAGACAGGTGTATGCCTTTTCAAATCATGTCCAATCAACTGAACTTACCACAGGTGAACTCCAGTTAAGCTGCTGAAACATCTCAACAATGATCAGTGGAAACAGAATGTACCTGAGCTCAATGCAGAGCTTCACGGCAAAGGCTGTGAATACTGATGTACATGTAATCTTTCAAGTTTTTTATTTTTAATAAATTTGCAACTATTTCAGAAACTCTTTTCTCACATTATCATTATGGGGGATTGTGCTTAGAATTTTGAGCAAATAAATTAATTCAATCAAAAAAATTTGAAAAAAGTGAAGCGCTAGAGTATGAATACTTTTCGGATGCGCTGTGTAAATATATAGATGGATAGATATAGATTGATATAGATAAGGGATTTATGGTCATTATTATTAGCCCCCTTAAGAAATTATGATATGGTTTTGATGGGCTATAAACTACTTACTTGCTTAATTAACCTGACTTGCTTAATTAACCATATTTCCTAATTAACCTTGCCATTTTAGGTTAAATACTAATATCTTACAAGATAGCTAGTAAATATTATGCACTGTCACCATGGCAAAAACAATAGAAATTATTAGTTATTAAAACTATTATGTTTATAAATGTGTTGGAAAAAAACTTCACAGCATACCTAAAATATTTCAAATGAATTAATTTCACAAGGACTAATAATTTTTCCTTCAACTATATATGTCTCATTTCACTGACGTGCAGCTTTTAGTTGTACATTCACCACATCTTGTAGCATATTTCTAATACAAATACTAGTGTAGATTACCGATTAAGATGTCTATCTAAGCTAAATCAGGACTTGTTTATAGGATTAAATTTTGGTTGTCGTTGTATGTGGCCCTGGATTGCAGCAAAGTGTCAAACTCGATCAGATTGTACAGTATCTCACAGTCACACAGAGATGTGTTTTGTTTCCACATATAAGCAGAACCACCTGCTGGCTTGGATTCGAGGCTATGCTTTTAACCCGTGGAGCTAATTGAATTCAACTTTAATTGGCCTTCCATTAGCCTGTGCAGATTTCACAATGATACTTTGGGAAAGCTGACAAAAACACGTCTGGCCAATGGACAGCCGCTACTCCGAACCTCTCTCGCTTTTATAGAGTTTCTCTCTGAGTGGAGAGAGAGAGAGTTTCCTAAACCTTAATCTCTCCATTCTCCGTCTTTCAGGCTTAACATTTTTGTTGGCTTGTTATCGGCTCTGGCAAGAAAACCTTGACCGATGTTTAACATTTTTCCAACGCAATCTTATATTTCCTTGACAGATGCCTGTACGATTGTATTATATAGCAGGATACCACGCATTGGAAAACGAATTAAAGATGTAAGCATGAAAAAACAATGTTTGAGGAAGATTGTTTTGCTTTTCGCTCAGATTTGGAAAAGGATAAAGTTTTATAGGGTTACAAAACTCAAGAGGGAAAACGTAACACCCAAACACTCCAGTAGAGCCCATGAACTCCACGTTCAGAGTCATATATTATGTATTTAATTCAGACATGTACGTTACTTTTTATTTAATTAACATATCAACGATATTTTCTTAACAAGTTCATGACCCAAACCTCTTCCTATATAGAGTCTTACCATGTAACTATGAGGAAGGAGTTATTAGTAACTCTTTCTTCCACAATGACATTACAGGACCTGAGTGAACACGTATAGTTTCACATGAGGTGTGTCCTAAACAGTGTTGGGTGTAACGCGTTACTGTAATTAAATTACTTTTCCACAGAAAAAGTAAAGTAACTAATTACTGTTCATTTTTAGGTATTTTAATTACAGTTACTTATAATGTACCTGCGTTACATTGTAAAATAATTAAACTCGCTGAATAATCTTACACAGTTTTATTAATTTATGTTCTGAAGGTAAAAGTAAGCTCTGGCGCTTTAAAATCATCGTAGTGCAGATGCATGTGATAGCGCCGCGCGCCAGTTTGCTGCTAGTCATAAAGCGGAAGATGTCGGACTCAGCTGAAGCGAGTGGCTGTTTTACGAAATGAAAATATTCCCAGACAAGAACATTACAGTATTAATCCATTTATTTTTCCTCATTGCGTGCTGTAGCGCGCGGCTATTTCAAGGCTATCGCGCACCTTACATGGGCTGGTTTATGAAGATTACTATGAGAAAGGCTATGATGACTACGCAGATGTGACAGAGGGAGTCGTCGAATTTAACATGACTGATGCTGCTCTGTTTACAGAGTAATAAGACACCTTTTGCTCGATCGGATCACAGGTAAACAAGAGAGACACAATCCAGTTCAAAAACATGCCTTATAAATCTTAAGCCTTTTGTCCACTTCTGATCATACTGCTCGGTCTAATACCGTGAAAAATAATGCTTTTTTTGTAAAGATTGCCTGATCCTGTCTGATCGATAGATATGCAGAATAATATTTAAGGTTACATTGCATACTAAAAATTTTTATGCATGTAATTATTATAGATTTTTTAAAATAGAATGTAATAAAGATGATTCAGAAAACTAAAAGGCTAAACTATTTCATGTTTGACTCATATGTTTTATCTAAGTATTTATTATTTACAGAGTTACATTTTTATTATTTGTCCACTCAAGGTTTATAGGGATTTCAAGAAGTATTTAGTTAAGTTACTTATTGAGTAATTAAGTTACTTTTCAGACACAGTAATTAGATAAGTATTTTAAATACAATATTGATTAAGTAATTAGTGATTAGTAATTAATTACTTTTTTAACTTACCCAACACTGGTCCTAAATCGCATACTTATGCACTATTCTATGCCATTTTGTAGTATAAAGTGAGTTCACTTTGAAAACTCTAAAAATAATAAGCAAACTTTAATTAGCCGGATGATGCACTCATTCAACTGGTAAAATGTGTGGAATGTTGGACACTTCACACACTCAACGGCTGCTGCTTTGCTCATGTAGCGGCAGGGCTTAATTTGTGCCTGAACATTCCAGATCCGGCACCTCTGAAATCTGATCCTCATTTTACCGATCCCCCTCCTCAACCGCCCTCCTCCCCATCCACTGTTCACTTTCACTTTCTTCCTCTTTTTTTTGTGCGTGACACCTCTCCGTCCTCGGGTAACATGCCGGATCCGCTACCCCGATCTGTTCTGGGACCTCGCGATTCACAAATAAAGCACTGTGTAGTAGAAGGGGTGTAGTTATCGGGCAGATATGTTAGACTACTTTATTTATTTTGAACAAAGCCGCCATCGCCGATCCTTCGCCCCCTTCTCAAACCCGCTTGCGGAAAAAATAACAGTGCCCGTCCGACAGTTTATCAAGGATATCCCGCTGGATGGCGTCTCACTATAGCCTAGTTGTTAAACATGATATTTAACTAATCTTGTCTCTGTCTAGCGACTCTTCAGTCTTTTGAATCTATCAGGTAACATGTCTCAGCGTCAGTACACTGCTTCAATCTTTCGTTATCACACTTGTACTTAGAGTAAACTTCAGATACTGTTTGTATGTTCCTGTTGCTTGTGCAACCTTTTTTTACCAAGTTCATCAACGCCATTATAACGACACCAATCACTCTTGTCTATTCATGCCACAGTCCTGTGGAATAAGTGATCGACAGGTCGTAATGTGTGTGTAACTTTTATCTTTATTTATTCATGATTTGGTTATTGGTAAAACAAAGACCACACGGGTCAGGTAGTTGAAACGGTAGGCTACAAATAATTAATTCGTTATGAATTAATTAAATATTCATAAATAATTAATTCACCGCCACCTGGACTGACACTTTTTCAATTTTTTTATAAAGCTGCTTTGACACAATCTACATTGTAAAAGCGCTATACAAATAAAGATGAATTGAATTGTTAAGTGTGTAAGTGCAAAAATTCATAGTGCATAGCGTATAGTGTGCCATCTGGGATGCAGCTATGGTGAATCGGACTTGTTTGAGCTTAAATGTCTGCAGTTGTGGAAAAAAGTAATCTGATTACTTGTAACATAAAATTACACTGAACCAACAATTTTCATTTTTTTCTGAACTTCCCACGATTTATATAATTCAATTCATCTTTATTCCTGTAGCGCTTTTACTTTAACACAGGGGTGTCCAAACTTTTTGCAAAGAGGGCCAAATTTGATAAAGTGAAGATGCCCGGGGGGCAATAGTTCCTTCTGACATTTTTTTCACCACAAAAGTTACATGAAAATACACACTGTTATAAAAGTATTTTCATTGTCACAATTACCTTTATTTTTCAAATGGCAATATAACCAAATATAAGCCACTCAGGCATTAACAACAATAAACACACAATTATGCCTTTCTTTCATATTTGGAGAGTCAGATAAAATTGAACAAACTGTATAGAATACCTTACATTTCTATGAGTTTGATATCTATCTTTGCCTCGTAAACATTTTAAACAGGAGTAATAAGTAATGCAAAGTGGTCTTTTATCATTAAAGTTTAAGACAAGTGAATTTTCCTCTTGTCTTCTACAAGATCTTTCAGGAAGGCAAAGTTTGCATAACAACTACAGGAAGATTATACCTTATAATTCCCACAACTGGGAAAATCACTTGCCACCACAAGAAATAACATCTATGTAAACATAATAAACTAGTTATATCTACAGTTATTTAAGAGTTTAATGAATTGTGTTTGCTTTAGTGCATTGCATTAGTTTGCTTTAGGCTTTACTGTTACATAACTCTTCATTTGCACACCAATATTGTCCTGTGAGAAACTGTCCATGACCTCTTTCAAAGCTGGGAAGTGCGAGGTGCGCGGACAAGTGTAGGGCGGCAAATCAATGCCAAAATTAATCGAGAGCAGCGGTGATGTTTACGCGCGAGGAGAAAATGAATCGCGCCTAAGCGCAAGGAACTAAGATTACAGGCCTAAGCGCGAGGAAACTACAGCTCGCGCTCGCACTGAACTGACCCACCGCGAGGAAACGGGCCTCGCGCGCACACATCATCATCTGCGAAAATTTTCCGATTTTTGTCAGTCTTGGGGCGGGCCTTGGTTTACTTGTTATCTCTAACGCGGTTACTCTCCCTTGGTTTATTTATTCTAACAGAGCTAGCGAGCCATAAATAACACATTATGAGATGGAATCTGCGGGCCGTATGAAATCTGACTGCGGGCCGTGATTGGCCCGCGGGCCAGACTTTGGACATGCCTGCTTTAACATAAGCTCTAGTACATTGAAACTGTGTCAGTCCAGTTTTCATAGTTGAAGTTCAGTTTAGTTCAGTGTGGTTTAATGTTCACTGCTGAAAGTCCAAACACTGAAGAGCAAATCCATCGATCCTCACCCAAAGTCCCTTTATAAGGCAAGTCATTACACTCGGGGGCCATTTTTGAAAAAAAAAAAAACGTCCATATGCATTCCAATAGGTCTTCTGCAGTATTGGTGATGATTGGGATGCAGTTCAACAGATGATTGATCAGAAAAATCTGCCTTCTGCCACTTTTCCAAATGATCAACTAGTCAAGTTATTATTTGTTGCTCCTACAACTGGGATCAACGACAAGACTTTTGATTTTAGATAGATAGATTCTTCCAAGCAAATGCATCACTTTTATTAATTGGCATTTTAATGCACAGCATAAATCAGCAGATGTAATTAATTTTTTATTAATTCCCACTCCTTAAAATGGAAGCCAATCACAGCATCTGCAAACTCAGCCAGACAGCTTTTAATAACCCAGCCAGTACAATGTCATCAGGTCAGGCGAAAGACCACCTTTGTCGTTCATGCATAAACTTCCCAGCATGCCTGGCCCTCCTGGTTTTGGCTGGCGCTCTGACAATCTGCAGATTGGCCTGTTTGATTCCCACCCCCAGCTTTGAGAAAACACGGGAGAGTCTGACGGATCAATGGCACGCATGCTTTCAGGACGTCCGTCACTGGATTTGGCAGCCGCTTCCACGCATCAAGGCATTCCAATGGACGCAGATAATTTGATCTGCCTCCTCCTATTTTCTGTCAGTGAACGACATCAGAACACCATGTAGAGATCAGTCAGGGCTAGACGAATTAGCAGTGATACTTTGAGCTTCAGTGCCGAATGCACATTGCACATCTGCACACAGAGCAAGAGTGAGAGAAAGAAAAGTGGAGCGTCTCGCATTTGTTTTGATCAATGACTGAAGGGAAAGTGCTGTTGTGCAATGCTAAATATATAATCACTGAAGGATGTATTGAAAGGATGTAGTTCATTCAAAACTGAACATTCTGTCAACGTTTACTCTATACTTGTTCCACATGTTTTAGTTTTTCTCTGTTGAACACAAATGAAGATATTTTGAAGAATGATTACCTGTATGATTGACTTTTATTTGTCTTTCCTATTATGGATGTCAATGACCACCAGGTGTTTTTTTAACATTCTTCAAAAAATCTTCTTTTGAAATGAGAAATTCATGGATTTGAGCCCCTTGAGGGTAAATAACAGTTGAGTAAATAATTTTCTATTCAATATTTTGTTTAATCACTGCTCCAGACCTATTTTTGTAGCCTTAATGCCTTTCGTGGAGTCAAGGATATTATTGTGAAACATTCATTCATTCATTCTCCTTCGGCGTAGTCCCTTTATTCATCAGGAGTCGCCACAGTGGAATGATACGCCAACTTAACTAGCAAATATGATTTACACATCGGATGCCCTTCCAGCTGCAACCAAGTACTGGGAAACACCCTCACACACTCATTCTTCGCTTATTCAGTTCACCTATAACACATGTCTTTGGACTGTGGGGGAAACCGGAGCACCCGGAGGAAACCCACACCAACACGGGGAGAATATGCAGACTCCACACAGAAATGACCCAGTCGGGACTCGAACTAGTGACCTTCTTGCTGTGAGGTGACAGTGCTAACCATTGAGCCACCGTGTCGCCCGTGAAACATTCAGTCATATTGAAAAGATTGTATTTATGAATTTATCGCACATGAACATCGCTAAAACTGTTCTTTAAAGCGACAGTTAAAAAAAGGAAATATTCTGGTAATTTACTTACCCACAGGGCATACAAGATGTAGCTGACTACATTAAAGATTTTTAAAGGGTCACACTTTATTTTGATTTTTGATTGCAACTAATTCTCATTAGGATTATAAGTAGACTGTTAGGTTGGCGTTAGGGTTAGTGTAAGTTGACATGTACTTGCAAAGTTTTTTATTGTTAGTTAAATGTCTGTTGAATGTCAGTATCAACAGATATTAAGTAGACAGTCTACTAATACTCAAATGGACCATCGAAATAAAATGTTAGATTTTAAAGTTTTAAAATCACATTAAAAAATATGGTTATTCAAGGTAACCACTAATAGCTTATATATATATATATATATATATATATATAT